>JAXQQM020075455.1:0-138585 GCA_034641835.2 Pinus albicaulis | reverse complement strand
TGAGCTCGTAAACATGGTGTGAGGAAGAACTTTTTCAGCCCACAGTTTCTAAGTGCATTCATACAAGCTTGACTTTGCATGGCTTGTTCATCCTCTTCTCCATGCTCTCGTTCTTTTCATTCAATTTCCATTTTGATTGATTACCTCCATTCATATGGTCATGAACCCTTAGTTAGATCTCTGATGAGCTTCAAATTCCATGAAATTTGGTCTAAATGTCGAAATTTTAGGCGGATTTTTAGGTTCGGCCGCTAGCGCGGTTGTTTTGTGAACATTCGCGCCACGTGGCACGGGCCCTTTGTAGAAAAGAGCTCATTGGCGCGGGTTCGTGCCCGATACCCGCGCCAATGGGCGCAGCCCTAAAATTTTAAAAGTGGCCACATAGAACTGATTTTCAAGGGAAAATTATCAAAAAATGGATGAAAATGTAGACCAAAGGAGCGCCTCTTTACACATATGACGAGGAAAATTTGAATGGTCAACCGGATCTGTCGCAATCGCCGTCAGAAGTTTCTGCTCCAAATGGATCACTGTTGCTTTTTACCAAGGTAAATAGTAAATGTAATTTTATTTTACCAATTTGGCATATTTATAACTTTTTGACATAAAATGAGTTGTAAAAAGTCATTTTTATCAAATATTTTAATGTGTTATGTCGAAAATGGGTTTTACGCTTGCTTGGTATGTGCAGCAGCAGGTTTTTACGACTTTAACGATGGAAACGAGTTGTATTTTATACTTTTTCAGACTCAGTAAATACACGAAAAAGTCACTTTGGAGTCATCTTTCAGCTCTTTTCTGACTCTCTAAACATGAAAAGATTGCCGAGGCCCTTGTCGTTTCGATCTCGTTAAAGTGGACACGAATCGACATCTACCCAGTATATGTTTACCCCTTTTTCGGGCTGGGATGGATTGATTACGAAAAAGGAATACCCTAGCCTATCGCGACTAGGAGGTTTTCTCGGATATTGTTTTCTACCTTTTCGGATCTGAGGAACTATTTACGAAAAGGGACCTGTGGAGTTTACTTTTCTATTGTCTTTTCAAACTCTCTAAACATGAAAAGACACCGAGTTCTCCCTTTGTCAGACTCGTTAAACCCTGATGACATCGGATCCAGTCGAAATGACGTTCTCCGAGTTCCTCCTTCCTAGGACTTGTTAAATGCACTAGGATGGATTTGCCCGAAGGGCGGACTTATATTACAAGCATATGCTATCCCCTTCAAGGTTGTTATTAAAAATAATTGGGGTACTCGCCAGAAATGGTGGGGGAAAAAATGGAACCATCGTCGTTATCGTCGGCAATATGTCGCTCTTGAACATGGCACTTGTCTGCATTCATGTCGGGTTGGGTACATCTCATCTCGTTGTTTCACTTTGCCTCCGTGGGTTTGGGTAATCTCTTTTGACCTCTCATATGCTCACTGCCTCGTCACCATGACCTCTGATCTGTTGATGTCAAATACTGCCAAGTCCACTGTCGTGCCGTTTATATGTTCAAGAGAAGTTGGCCTCTGCGAATATAAACCTTCCTCTGATTCTCATATGATCCTGATTCACAACAAAAACATCATGTTTCTTTGTCTCGTGTCGATGATGTGGGAAACATTATGGCCCACCTTCGATCAAGGTCACTTTCTGTCGACTTCAGCTCATTATCCAGGAAGTTGGTCTAGAGACTCCTTATGGTACCTTGGAGCCTGCCTGCCTCAATAGCAGGTTCGTCGCATTCGACGTGAGGTTTACATCATTGACCTCCGATCGAGTGATTCTGCGGGTGTTCGACGTCAACTCATTTATTCGCACGCCGTAGATTGTACCTGTAGTACCTTGAGGACCATTGTCATTATTGGTGGTTTCTCTCGCGTTTGTTAACAGCTTTCATCATTGGCTGGTAATCAGACGATGTTCTTGCATGTTCGACTTCAGCTCACATATTCACATGCTTGAACTTGTACTCTGTTGGGTCGAGATGGAGCGCAAGACCCTGGATTGTGTCTGTTGTAATCCAGGCTGCGGTTGTGGATTATTATCATTATGTACATGACTCACTGATTGGATGGCTGCGACCATACCTGAGTCTATTTGTTCGATCCTAGTTGGATGGCTGCGCCCATACCCTGGATCCGGATTATAGCATACTCTGTTTCGGATGGCTGCGTCCATACCACATATACATCATGTACTTGAGATATTAGTTGTATCTTTCTGCGCAGGTTTTCTGACGACGGGCCTTCAGTTGAACATGTTCTCGTAAAGCATTTCACCCCTCTCTCTCTCTCGGGCCTCATACTTTAGGGGGCATCTGTTACACAGTAAATTGTCATCGTCCCTACCATTCCCCATCCCGCAAAATGGAGGACCCATTTTGTGACCTGTGAACATTGTCATGCCTTGAAAACATCATCAATGCATTCCTCTAAGTATGAGCTTCATTTGCCCTGAAGACATCTCCTTGAAAAAATCAGGAAAAACATCCCTTTTTGCATTGGCGCAGTCAGACAGTTCAGTGCTCGCGCCAATGGGGAAAATCCTGCAAAGAGGTCGTGCCAGCTGGCGCTCTGTCCTAGATCAGTAGTCACGCCACCCAATTTAGGGACTTTTTTTTAAATAAAGATGGCGGAAGCTGGGTTCCAACAAACTCAGAAACCATTGCCTATCTTGAGTTGGGAGGTTTGGCTGCGGAAGTTCTATGGAAGGGAAGTGGTTTTGCCACCTCCCATGGAACCTTCCTTGTTGATAGGGCCAATCCCACAATAATAGGGATCCCAACTCCCTCCTTCCCCATCTATAAAAGCCTGCTCAATTCCATGGCAAGCTAGTCTTGAAGTGCCTAAGCTTTGAATCTCCATATTCCCAGGAGCCTTTGTGCTGTAACGAGCCTTCTTTTTCCCTTAAGGCCGACTCAAGTAAGGAGACCATCGTCGAGAGACTCTGGAGAGGTTTTTCCCTTTCCCTGGCAAGCTTTGCGAGACGTGAACGACTAGAGACCCATCCGAAGGAGACCACGTTTCATAAATTTTCAGACTGGACCCACTCCACATATTTAAGCTCCATCATACAACCAAACTGAAACAGACAACTCAGAACTGTAGAATACAGATAGCAGCAACACAGCAGAACAGATCAGACATTTCATACCCCATGCTTCAGCAAACCCTAGTTTGCATACGCTCTTTCATTTCACTAAAACCGCGTATGTACGCGCCTTCTACCATACAAACCCACGTATACTTCTGTACATATTACAGAGCTAATTTCACTGCGCATACGCGCTTTATCTTTATCGAAGCCGCGTATATACGCACTTCTTCTACGTCAAAATAGCGTATGGTTCTTCAGACATTTAGGTCATTGCAATTCTTCATAACAGACACATCCCACATATTTTTCCCTTTACTTCAGACAGATGTTCGCCTCATCTCAGATCTAATCATTCCATAAACAGATCTAGCAAATACAAGTAAATTTCAGATCTAGATACCCTTCTTCATCATTGGTGCATCATCCATTCAGATCTATCATTCAACTGTAACCCTTTCCATTCAGATATCCTTTAGAGAGAAGTATTCATTCAAGCTCAGACATCTTGCACCCACACCCATGATTTGCACAATGAATTTCTTCTCTTTATATAGGTTTACCCTTTTTCAATACCATGAGCCAAAACCACATTACTTCCGATGGTATTCCTGGATGGGGTCATTTAGAAGAATCATTACCCAATACAATGGGTCAATACCATGGTGGTTACCCTTGGTTTTGCACTTTATGAGCGCTTTTGCCCATACGCGACTTGGCACGTTGTTTCCCGCGTGCATACGCGACTTCTCCTAGACAAATCCGCGTATTCCTTCAGACATACTCTTTTCATCATAGATCTAGCACATACTGAATTTCTTTCTTCATTACCTTCTGTACTCACTATAGATACATCAGATTTACATCATTTAACAAGTTTATCAAGACATATTCTATCAAGCACAACTTCATCAAGTAGGTTGCCATCAAGGACAACACTCTGCATCATATTGCCAACAAGAAAAAGGTAAGAGTTAGTTAAGTTGTAACTGCAAACAATTCCTTCATTTCTTCCCATAATTCCTCAATAGATTAATGCAATAAGATATGAAAAATATAAAAATAAGGAAAACAGTGATGAAATTCGTAGTAAATACATACCCATTTCGTAACTCAACATACTCCCCTGCTTACCCTTTTTCATGTCCTCATGAAAAGCAATGATTTTTATGGAGTGTAGTTAACGAGTAAGCTGGATAAGGGGCATCAAAAATTGGTTTGAAACCATGCTGTTGAGCTAAGAATGCAAAATCAAGTCCTTCCTTACCTTCAGGCAATTCATAGATGGCCTTGTAACCTTCAAGAGGATACCAAATGATGGGAATATGAAACCAACATCCTAACCAATAGGGTCCTTCTCTTAAAATGAGGTTGTTATATGTGATAAAACGAGCTTCAGCTGCTTTAAAATTTTGGTAATTAAATGGTTCCCTATTATGCACACTACTAGTAGAGACTTTCCATCTAAGCTTGGACGCAGTCAGAGAGGTTTCTCGAATGGATTGAAAATATGATACTCAATTTTGTACAGTCTCTCTATGGATAGGCCCTAAGGTTTTAATTTTCTCTTCCCTTTTCATAAGACTCTTGTGGTTCGCAAGCATTTTCAAAGCGTGCTTGGGCTCACTTATTACCCATAGATCCAATATATACTCTTGTCTTTGGAAGGTGTTATGATATTTGAACCATTTAAGTTGATTAACTGCAAACGAAACAAAGGTCTGGAATTGGACATCTCCCAAAAAAGGGTTAGGGTTCTTTTCTACCTCATTCGCTAATACAAAATTGTGCAGGTGAACTTCACAAAGTAACCTTTGAACCTTTACACCATGTTGTTTGCAAAAATTTATAAAATCTTCAACTATTTTTAATTCAATTCGTTTTCCAGCTCTTATGGCTTTAATTTTCAACAACAAGTATCACTCTAACAAAAACAAGGCGTATTTAGTGGAATGAACCCTACATGCTAAGACATCTGTATATAATGAGCAGATGGGATATGTCCGAGCTATGACACTATCTAATCTAAGCTTGATTCCCTCTATTTTATCCTCTGATTTTCTATATCTATTGAAGGTCTCGCTCTCTATCACATTCATTTCTTGAAGTTGCCTCTGCAATGCTTGATATCTTTGCTGGGGAATATTTTCTTGTTCAAGTTGTTCTAATGCAAGTTGAGCCTATGCTAACTCTTTCTAAAGATTTAGAATAATGGGGTCATCATGTGTCATGATGTATTTAGCTTGTATGCTTGTTTGAGTCTCTTTATCATGGGAGGTCCAAGCCTCTGTCTAAGTGGCTGTTATATGAGAGGGTACATCCTCTGTCTGAGTAGCTATATCTACAAAAATTGCATGTTTTTCTTCTTTAATAATGACTGGTTTAATGGGTATGGGCTTGGTTTGAGTCTCCGTAGCTCTCTCTTCATGTGATTCAGTTTTTACAGTCGCGTTTGTTGTCTCTAGTTTTTGTCCGGGACCTTTCTCGCTGTGATTTCTTTTATTTTTCCTCTGAGCCTTTTTACTGTTTTGCACAAATTCTATCTTTCTTTCCTAAGGTTTATCAATTTGTTTCTGTACTCTTTTGGAGGAGAAACTATTTTGCTGATAGTCTCATTAATATTTTTTGTCACTGAAGAGGCTAGTTGCTCATCTTGGCTCTGTTCTAAGTGGATCGTGTCTCCTAATTGAATATCGGCTTCCTGAAGCATCTCTTTCTTTACTTCTTCTCTTGGCCTATGTTTTCTGTACTTAGGCTTACTTGGCTATTTTCTACCGAAAGCATGTCACCGGGTTGGTGCACTACTTCCCGAATGGCCTCTACATCGGTTTCTGCTTCATGGCTTGCATCTTTTAAGGGAGATGGACTCTTCGTATCGTCAGCATTTTTAGGAGATTGGGTTGCTCCTAAGCTAGAGTTGAGCATGCTTTCAGGCTGCACGTAATCGCTCATGTTAGCTAGGACCTGGGCCAAATCAACATCGTGCAACAAATCATCTTGGGAACACATGCTTGGTATTGATTTGTTTCTTTTTTCATCTCTAGAATGCCCTGTTTCTTCCTCATGGTATGACATAGGGTTATCCTGGCCTTCTGACTCTGGCTGCAAGTGTTGTTCATTTACTGGGCTAGATAATTCTCGAGGTTGACTCGTACTGCCTTGAATATTTTTGGCCACTCCTAATCTTGAACTCAACCTTGCAGATTTTTTGTGCTTTTGAGGTATGTTTCTTGAATGGGTATTCTTATTCCTTTTATGAACCGGGTTAAGTGCAGGTAGTTCTGAACCACCCTCGAGAGATAATATTAGGTCACCCCAGTTTGATTGCTATCGGGTGAGCTTATGGCTAATTATTAGCCGGATCAGACAGTGGTGGCTTACTATGGCTTGTATGTGCTTGGACTGTCTTAGCCTCTCAGTAGTGTTATGAAGTAAAGAGTTCAATAATGTAGGTAAATTAACAGAACATTTTCATTTTAGAACTGCTAAGATTTTCAGTTAACACGACCTTACCACATATTTTTTCCCGTCGCATGTAATGTAGTTCTGGAAGATTCTTGGTAGTTCCTCCCATGGCTATCTAAAAGAAGATGGACGAACACCTTTTCCCTTTTTGAACAGCTCTTTTCGTTCGTCTCTAAAAGCCTCGATAGTGTCCTGCAGATTCAACCACTTATCAGTCCACAAAGGTCCTTCTGCTAGTAACCCAGATGCTTCTGCTATCACTGCGTTTGATACAATGATTTTCCTGCCCCTTACCATAGATTGTCAATTCTGTAGATTTAGGAAGAAATCAATGGAAATTTCCTCGTTGGGTGGTTGAAATCTCGTAAAGTATTTTATCCACCCGGCTTCAGCTAAAATTTCCCTAGCTGCATCAGAAACAGCCAATATTAGCGGTTCTCTATGTACTACTCTTCCTCCCATCGTGCTGGAATTCTACAAACGATAAGTGTAGTAGGAAAAAAAACAACACAGCAATGAACAGAGCTAAGTGATGGAATAAAAAATAAATATAAATATCGTTATTGAGGGCTGTTATCATACCACATGCTCTGCGATCATGGAATGTCGTATCATTCTACAAAATCCAATGAGAAAATGACAGCACATTCATAAGTACATGGGAGGTCCTGCCCCCCTTCGAATTGATAGGTCAGCTACGACTGAATAAATGAAAAGGGTAAGGCACTAGCGGTGAAGTACAAGGGTAATGGATTGGCAGGGTATGCTTATTAATGACAGGATCATAAAGGATACGGGGGTGGTGAAATCAATGCTTGTACCAAAAATTATGAATAAATGATAGGATGTCGTGATGTGATATGATAAAGAAAGAGGAACAACATAGGTAATAACACTTCAATGCTGTTATTCCACTTTAAACTGTTGTGATTAATTTAAAAAAAAAAAAAATCATGCATAAAGGTTGAAGGTATGTTAGGACCATAATATCTACATAAAATTTTTTATAAGAAGAGGGTATTATAATAGTTATTGATGTAAAATAAAGCTTCAATACCATCAACAGAGCTTCTGTTCCCCGCAGGCATTCATAGCCTTGACTGAATTGCATTTTAACCCTTGGGAACCATGATCCTCTATGTATAATTGGGGAAGTGTCTTATGATGTCCATAATAGAGACCAATGTGCTGACTAGGTGACCAGATGAACACATTTCCATTCACTGGGAAGTAGCAAAAGTGGTCAGGCCAACTCGTGATGAGACCCCCTATCCTCCATCTGAAAAAATAATAAAAGCGTTGGTGAATATATATATATATATATATATATATATATATATATATATATATACTATTTATTTTTTCTTTTTTCTTTTAATCCCCATTTTATACATACAGGGTGGCTCATCACTCCTTAAGATTAGGGATGGCAGAAGAAGTTTGACATATCAATATATAAAAAAATATACCCATAATCTTATTGATAATATGTAGAGAGAGTTAAACAAGCAAGGGGGAACCAGCATGGTATAGATACTCAATCATATTGATTTATAATGGAAATAAGGATAGTAAAGTGAGATAGATAATTGTGTCCTTTTCTTTTTCTTTGGATCATCACAAAGCAATCTTGTTAAAGATGATAATATTCATGGTATTTTTCTGTTCCACTAGACCTCCATATTTTTTGTCTTTAAATGCCAAGAATGAAACTGGGGTGGTCTAGGGAATATTATACAAAGAAGAGAAAGAGGATGTTCTAAAAAATATTCAAAAAGTGTTGTTCTTTGAAAGAAATAGCAAAAGAAAAACCCCCACAAAAATTTTTGTTCCTTCAAGGGAAGATCAGCTGCTCCCTGTAAGGAACAACAAAAGAAAATAATAAAAATTGTGTTGTTCCTTAAAGGGAACAACAACTATTCCTTGTAAGGAACGACAAAAGAAGAAAAATAAAAAAATAAAAAAATGTGTTGTTCTTTATAGGGAACAGAAAAATAAAACACGTGAAAAAATTGTTGTTCCTTATAGGGAACAACAGCTGTTCCCTGTAAGGAACAAAAAAGCAAGCTATATACAAAAAATATTGTTCCCTATAGGGAACAACAACAAAAAATTCACACGAAAATTGATGTTCCCTCTAGGGAACAACAAAGAGAAATACACACAAATTGTTGTTCCCTGTAGGGAACAACAAGGGAAAAATAGAGAAAGAAAAGAGAAAAAAACTAATGTACAAGAAAATCCAACCAAACGGAAAGGTAAATTTATGTACAAGTTTCAAGAAAAAATACATTTCTTCACTGGACTGGCACTATCGAAGGGTTTCCCTCATTAGCAAGAATTTGTATTGTGGAATCTTCTCATATCTGTTGGTAAAAGAATTCCCTTGTAAGTGGTTTGTGATAGAGGCGTACCCGATGTCCGTTTACTTTAAAATAGTAGCTAGACCCATCAATGGTGGCTAATATAAGAGTGCCATTATCATGCACCTCTTGTATCTCATAGGGGCCTGACCTCCTAGTCTGGAGATATCACGGGAAATCCTAGAACCTAGAATCATACAAAAGTGCCCAATCACCTTCATGGAAGACCTTCTTCTTGATGAGCGGATCATTCCATTTCGCTCTTTATTGTTGGATTAGTGTTTTATGTTGAAGACCTAATATACGGATTTCATCCAATTCATTTATTTAATGTAACATGTTGATCTATGCTTCATTCAAGTCCAAGCCTACTTCTTGAGCTATCCTCAATGTCTGAATTCCAAATTCTATTGGGAAGATAGGTTCTTTGCCAAACACTAGCTGATATGGGGAGTATCATGTTATATAATGTCTGAATTTTTTAATAGCATAAATAACAACCAAAAACTCCTTCTCTATTACTGTGTAATTCAATTCAGCGGGGGATAAGTTTTTGCTAATGTAATATATAGCATAGGGTTTCTTTTCTTCTTATTGGCCAATAACTGCTCCAATGGCTGTGTCTGATGCATCTGCTGAAATTTCGAATGGTATATCTCAGTTCGGTCCTTGTAGAACTGGTGCTGTTGATACTAGTTGTTTTAGATATATAAAGGTAGTGTCACATTTTTCAGTCCATATGAAATCACTATTTCCTGTTAAGGCATATAATGGTGCAGCAATTCATGAAAATTTCTTGATCAATCTACGATAATATCTAGCAAATCCTAGAAAATTGCGTACCTCTGTTTGAGTGCAGGGGGTATCTAGTAAGAGAATTACCTGTATTTTTGTCAGATCTACCTGAATTCTAGCTGTTGAAATGTAATGACCCAAGATCAGGCCTTCTGTCATCATCATATGGCACTTTTCGTGAGTTAAACATAGGCTGGTAGTAATACACCGTTCCAGAACTTTTTCCAAAGTTTGTAATTCTTGCTCAAAGTCATCTCCATGGGTGTGAAATGATCCATGTATATTTCCAATCCTTCATTTATCAAATCTGTGAAAATACTGAGTATGTCTCGTTGGAATGTGGCAGGTGAATTACAAAATCCAAAAAGTAATACCCTATAGGCGAATGTTCCCCACGGACAGGTAAAGGTAGTCTTATCCTGGTCTTTAGGGCCAATTTGAATTTGGTTATAGCCGCTAAAGCCATCCAAGAAAGAGAAAAATTTCTTCCCTGCCAGTGTATCTATGACATGATCAATAAATGGAAGGGGCAAGTGGTCTTTTTGTGTTGCCTTGTTGAGTTCTCTATAGTCAACACATATTATCCATTTACCATTCTTTTTGGGAACCATGACTAATGGAGAAACCCATTTACTGTCAGATATAGGATAAATAAAATTGACATCTAATAGTTTTTGAAGTTCTTCTTTAACAATGTATTTCAGGTGAGGGTTTAATCTACGCTGAGGTTGTCGAATGGTTTTGGTATATTTCTTAGTGTAGATGTGATGCATGCATATTTGAGGGTCGATCCCTTTCATATCTGAGTAGTCCCAAGAAAAAGCCCCTTTATTTTTCCTAAGAACTTGAGTAAGTTTTTGTTTCTGGTCATCACTTAGACTACTGTTAATGTTCAAGATTTTCCCTGGCTCAATTTCGATAGGTTTGATATTATAAACAGTGGTTGTAGGGATTGTTTGGTTATTGATTTCTCTCAGGGGATTTTCTTCGATTTCATTGTCAAGGACTGATCTGATGATACGGAATTTCAAATTGGATATTGTGGCATGATGATTGATAAAAGTATTAATAATATCGTCTTCAGTTTGGTTTTTGAATTCAATGGCATCTACCACAATTAATGGTGACTGAATATTTTTCGTGAAGTATGTTGCAGGTTGTTTCCTGGGTTTCATAATAGCCAAGCTTGGCTGAGCAGGGAGGTATAAAGCTAAATTTTTCACATCATTCCCCCTGGTTATGGTCATACTTCTTATCCGGTAGCTAATATAAGCATCAACCGTTGCTAGCCAAGGCATTCCTAATATTAAAGGATGTCCATCTAGCCAGTTTCTAGGATCGATGATCAAGAAATCTGCTGGGTATTCCAAAGAATCTACAGACACCATTACATCCTATAATGTCTCTTTTGGTTTGAAAACCGATCATTCAGCCAATTCTAGCAAGGTCATGGTTGGATCCAAGGTTGTAATGCCAATTTTTTGATAGGTTGTTGTTGTGAGAATATAAATGGTTTCTCCTAAATTAACTAATGCATTGGGGAAGGAACATCCATTTATTTGTACCGTGACTATAGGGTTTCCTATGTCCTCATATTTTACCAGTGTTTCTCTGCCTGATAATAAATCAAGAAAAGTTCCAACTACGTTGACAATTCGGGTTGTTTTTATTTTCCTCTTTGGCCTTTTCATACACAATTCCTTAATATTTTTTGCATAAATTGGAATGTCCTAAATAGCCTAGAGGAGAGGTATTTTCACGCATAGATTTTTTAATTCTCCAAGAATATCAAAATCAGGATATTCTATTAAGCGGGGTATAATCAATCTCTCTGGGAATGGTGGAGAAGAGGTAATAGTTTGATCGTGGCTTTTATATCTACTCGTATTCTCTATTTGAGGTGTTTTTTCTATAGGTAACGGATCTTCTAATTGTATATTTTTATCCTTCTCCAATTCAATTATCTGTCCGATCTTAATTGGAGTTCATTACACTCCCTCAACTCAGTTTCTGTCTCTGGTCCTTCCATAATTTGTACAGATTGGACTGTTCTATTGTTGGGATTCGGGTTGGGTTGGGCTGGGAGTTGTGGTCGTAAATTGGATTGTAGGTTTTGTTGCAATGTGTAAGGTGCTGGTAAGGTTGGTCGAGGCAGAGGGACTATACCCATAGGCTGTTTTGTAGCTCTTTGCCAATTTTATTTCCAATTCTGATTTTGTGAAGTAGAAGGAGACCATTGGGAAGAATAAGGGTTGTTCTACCAGAATGGTGGTGGGTAATGGGAATTTTGCGAAATATTGTTATTTGGATTTGACTGATTGGGCCATGGTGGCATAAAAAATGCTTGAGGTGGAAAAAATTATGGTTGATTCTGCCATGTTGCCCCTGAATATTGCTAAGAATTATATTGCAAGGAAGAAAAAAGTGAAGATGGATCGATAGGCATACCTATCTGACGTGCTTGCCATTGGCGATGCTGGTTCAACAGATATGATGGTCCTACTTCTTCTTCCGTTTCCTTGAAGACTGATTTTAAACCTGGAAGTGATGGGCATCTTTCCATGACATTCTCTTTAGTGCATATAGCGCATGTTCGTATCACATCTAGAGGGAATTATTTATGGCTATACTTCTGTGTGCACCAGGGGAAAAAAATAGCCCAGTTATGTTCGACTATAGCCTGCTTTTTCTTAGCTTGCATGACATCCAATTGTGTTGTCAGAGTCACCAGGATATCTATCCTAAAATCCTCTAACAAATTGCCGATTTCACTTCGTGTAACGCTTTTTCCTGAAGCTTTACTGTCTCTGAGGTTTGTGTCACGTCTGACTGGTTTCAACCTCGAACTATGCCTGGAACACTTGATGCACAAATTTACAATATCATTATAGCTTTCTTGATAAATATCACCTTTACCCATTATATTTAGTGTCTCTACACATTGGTCTTTCATACCTCTAATCAGCGTTGTTTTTAGAACATTATCAGGCAAATTTGTATAAGGAGATCTTTGCATATTATATTGGAAAGGTTCTACATATTCTTCCAAAGTCTCGCTAGGCTTGGCTACCATTTGAAAGATTTCATCTTTTAGTTCTCTAGTTCGGCAGTAATCTTGGTATTTTTTAAGGAAAGATGTTTTCATTTGGTCCCAATCATTGATGGTGCCTCTAACAAGTCCCATGAACCAACGCAGAGCTGCTCCCTTCAAATTAGAGGGGAATAGCTTTAGTTTCTTGGGATCGGTAGTGTAAGCATAACCCCTGCATAAGACATCAAACTCAAAAAGAAATGCATCGGGATCTTCTGAAGTTAGCCCATGAAAGGTAGGAATGTTCTCTAATGGGATAGCCTTCATGGGAGCATTGACAACTATGTCAACGATAGGGTATTTGAATTTAGAAGTTTGAGTTTGCTGGTTATGAGCCATTTGGTTAAAAATATGCCAATATCCTCAAGGGATCTCCGAAGCTGGAGAGTTTTTCCTAAGATGCCTACTGGAGGCTGGAAAAGTTTTAACAGCACTACCTTGGTCTGGAAGACTAGGTATCCTTTGCCCAGTCACTATTTCAGGAGATCTAGGTTCTCGTAATTCAATTTCAGGCTTACCTGTTTCTCCTTCTCCTTCACGGAGGTTGCAAGAATTTCCTTCTTGTGGAGGGTAGTCTTGTATGTTCTTAGTGTCTTGAAAACTCTACTCAACCCTTCCAGTTTGGCTATGAATCTTAGCATTAGCTAAAGATACTGATTATGTAGTTTGAAGGAAGTCAATAGAACATTTGGCAGCAATAATTCAGGGTCCTACTGATGACTGAGACTCAACTTTTCTTAAGATTTCATCAATAAAAGTTGATCGTCCAAGGATCACCGGTCCCTTATATTTTTTAGGTTTTGGAGGAATAAATTTTCCCTTGTGAGGTTTCTTATTCATTCACACAAAATAATTAAATGTTTCTTTCTACCTTAGGTTCCTAAAAATTTAGCTGGAAAGCGGGCGAGGGAGCAGGCATTTTACTTGCTCTATATGCAGGTTCTTACCTTCCATTTTTAATACCCAATTCACTCTCAAGCATCAAACACCTACTTCACTTTTCTGTAATTGTGTTGAAAAGCGGGCAGAGGAGCAAGCATTTTACTCACTCATTATGTAGGTTCTTACCTTCCATTTTCAATACATATTTCTTCCTCAACAACAATTATCAGATATACATCACTCTTTATAAATGGTTACACTCTCCCTGGCAATGGAGAAAAAAATTTGGGTGACAAGTGGTGCCTTTTAGAACTCCTAATTATCCCACATTAATCATCAATCCAGGAATGTCCTCTTATTTCAATAGTGTACACAGTATGAGGCTGTTATTAATTCAGAGAGTAATGTTCCCTAAATTTTAGTACACATCTTGACACAAGAATAAATGGAAGCATCTAATAAACTCCAATTGCAATTATTAAAATTAATATCAAAGCTTAATCTTCTACTGAAATCAAACCTTACAACAATTCAAGCAATAACATCATCAGCCGAGAGCACAGTAACAATAACTCACCTATACTTAGCTGATTCAATATAAACTATACTAAATCTCTACACAACATTCAAGATACGAATGATAATGAGAGTCTAATAGAAATAATCAAACTCTTTCAGATGATTAAATCAATACAATGCATTGTTTGGATGATTTGCACTGTAATGAACAAACTTAGATCAAATGATAATGATGTACATCAGCACAGAACATATATTATTTCGATATATGAAAGTAATGACAGCTAATGAAATAAACTCACAGAAACAAGGAATTATCAACCAAACCAACTCTAACAAAATCAGAAATATAACACAAGGAAGTAGTTAACTTCACTAGAGGCGGGGCCCTTAGCTGCCAGTGAGTACTGCTAAATTACTTCAGATAATTCGAGAGAACAGAAAATTCAACTATATATTAATCATCGAACTTGAGTAACATTACATTATAATCCCATTCTCCATCGATGCAATCTGTAATTAAACTTACAACTTGAAAAATAATAGGGGTTCTCCCTTTCTTCCTATAATCGCTTTTTTTTATAATCAGAAAGGGTTCTCCCTTTCTAACTTAAGACATATTTTCTATTCCACGTTGATCCCTATGATTTTTTCTTAGCCTTGTTCGCAACCGATGTGTTCCTTCCTTTGCTTGTCATATTCTATTATCCCAACATCAAGGAATAGCAATCGTTCCTTCATCACTTTCCTACATAGAAAAATGTAAGAGTTAGCTAAATCTTAACTGCAAACAATTCCTTCATTTCTTACCATAATTCCTCAATAGATTAATGCATTATTATATGAAAAAGATAGGAATCAAGGAAAACGATAATGAACTTAGTAGTAAATACATACCCATTTCGTAACTCAATAGTAGAAACTTTTGAATCGAATTTAGGAGTTACATATCTTAATATTTTCTATATTAAACTTAGGCCTTTTATTTATTCACCAAGGTCTCTCATACGATTCACAATCTCATCTATCTGTAAACAATACTTTCATCATTAGGAATCTCGAGAATTTCATATTGAATTATAAGAGTTTGGAGATTAACACTTTTTACCTTGTCATCGCCTTCATAGCTCTGGATGATCCTTTCCCTTATTTCCTTTGTTGAATTTAGCTGCATAACTTTTAAAAATTTTGATTTTTTCAGGCTTCCCAATAACACATTGAAAACTTTTGCATTGGTTTCATATTTGTTCTTTTCTGTTGCATCTGTGGGAACTAAAACTGGATACTGGTAACCTCCTTCAACAAGTGCCCACACATCTAATCCAAGAGGCTCTAGATGGGATATTATTCTTGTCTTCCAGAAAATTAAATTATATTCGTTGAAGGGTGTTGGTTAGATAGGTGATGTTCTATATTGATTGCTCATCTTGGCAGGTATTCCTTTAAGTGATCAAGATTCTTTTGAAGGATCTTCTTCGATACCAATTGTTGGCAAAAAACTAAGACGGGTGGGGGGGTGGGGGGAGGGGGGGAATCGGTACCTTAAAAACTCATGCAAACTTTTACTTTTCTTTTATGAATTTTGTACGTGACTTGACTAAAGAAAACTACCGTATGTACACGATTTTTATTAAGGAAACTAGCGTATACCTAGTAAACATATCATTCAGATAAATATTCATTTACTTGACTTAAACGAGTGCATCAGTGATTGATCAGACATTTGATAAGTAGATAACATGTGAATTAAGAATACATTAAAAAATCACAAATAAGAAACACATATGAACACCAGGATTTAAGGTGGAAACCCAATGTTGAAGAAAACCATCATTGTTGTCCTCTCATTCTTCAATATTATTATTATGTAAAACCTCTTACATTATTGTACTGGAGCAGACTCATAACAACGTTTAAGCACCAACCTGTGGAAGGCTGCAACCTTCACTTTCTCTCGATCTCCTACTGGAAGGGAGCTCCAACCCCCTAATCACATTTACCAACACCCACTAGAAGGGAGCTTCAGCCCCCTAATATGATCGCCAGCTACTAATGGTAGGAATATTTGATAGCGGGTATCATGTGGGAAGGTGGACACTTGTTACTACAAAGGTGTGTTGCAGCTCATGAATTAAAGATGTTACAAGAAAACCAAATGCATATGAACATGCGATCATAAATTTTTGTACCTTGGGAGTCTGATGCATGAGGATCAACCCACCTCTATAAAATCAACAAAAAATGATGAGCTTCTAGAAAGTGGACATGACCATGAGGATAAAGTTTTCTTGAATGCACTGATTTTTCCTAGTTTCTATTGATAGTGAACACTTTTAGAGATTATGTTGAAATATTTATAGAGAAAATCATAGAGTCGTAGTAATCTATGGAAATTTAATTTCCTCTATAAATCTATCCTTTTAGGATTGGAGAAAATTACAATTAGATGAAGAGAAGGCACGTCAAGACAGAGAGGCCATGAGAAGTAATTGTGTATTTTCTAATAAATTATTCCTATGTGTTTTTATATATGTGTTATATTATTATCGTATGAATATTTGGTATATATGCACAACATGCATTTTGAGTTGCACATGTGTTGCATGGCTCAGAGGAGGAGAACCAAATGAGTAAACGATGGTCACTTCAAGTTCCAATTGAAAATTAAATGAACCTAAGTTTAAAGTTTTGTTTACAAGGGAACGATCATAATGCAGTTGGAAGTAAAAATAAGACTATGATTTAAGAGTATTTAGAAATTAACATTGCATGGAGACAATCGATTGTGCATGAGAGGGTGTGGATACTTGAGAAAAGGAGTGAAACATGCGATGTTGAAATTTGGTATTAACCAAAGAGCGTGAGGAATAATGCTACCTACAACATGACAGAAGTTGCTATGGTGCTTTCTCCGTTTCGACCCATGAGTTTTTCTAAAACCCTACATTGCATTGTTGACTCTTAGGACCCTGTAGTTTTGAATTTTTGTTTTGGGATTTCATGCGAGGACCATGCATGTGAAGATAATGTTCTTGGTGAAAGAAGCACAACATTTAGTATTAAAGGTTGATTGTGCACCCATAACTGATAGGTCCAAAATCAAGCCCAACAAAAATATTGAAAACGATAGACCCCAAAAATCATTTTCATCAAAAGTCACTTTATATGGCACTTGTTCATATGACCTTATTTTAAGTAATCAATTTAATTAAAAATAAAAAAATGACATTACCACTTTAGAGATAAACCTCAATCTTGGATTTCTATATGTTACTAAGGATGTTCTAAAATATTTCATCGAGGTTAATTTCATACTATTTACTTAATAATTATTGATAATTAAATTAAAAAATTTGAAGCAATATTCCAGAATAAATAAGCCTATGAACACTAAAATAATTAACTATATATATATATATATATATATATATATATATATATATATTAATTTGAAATTAAAAATGTAAAAATACATTATATTATTTAACTACCATTTACTCTAAAATAACTATGTTAAAAAAAACACAATAAACATCTAATTTTATGTATAAAAATATATTAAAAGAACAAATGGAATATATATAGAAAATTTCAAATAAAAAACTTGTATGTAAACAAAAATAAGAATTTTAAGAAGGTACACAAATTTTTTTACTCATATATAACTCCTAAAAATAAATTTTGTATACCATTATAGAAAAATAATTTACATTTGTCATATTAGAAACTTTCTTGACTTGTTAAGTGAACATAATTATAGAGATTTAGAAAATATTTTATCTCTTCTTTTTTATTATAGAAATAAAATTTTAGTAAGTCTCAGTTAAACTCTTACTTTCTTAAACTCCAATGGACCATAATGGAATTTGTGCTACATCATCATCATAATCATCAATAATATTATAGAAAAGTTTTAAATAAATATTAATTTTTATATAGTAAATATAATTTATTCATCTAAATTATTGTATAAATAAGAATGAAATATTCACATATAAAGAAATATAATATGTTAACAATTTATAAATAATCTGGTGCTAATAGAGAAATAATATAACTTTTAAGTTATTTTATAATATTGAGGTTATTAGCATGGAAGTTATAAATAATCTTAACTTTTTAAACAGAAAAAAAATTATATAATAATTATAATTTAATATAATAATTAGTGATGTTTATATAATAAATATAAATTAATTTTTTATTTGTGATTGGAGACTATCTTTGGTCCCTGAAGATGTATGGAGTTATCATCCAAAACTTTGGATGGATCACACATATTACATAGTGCTATTCAGGAAATCTCTAACAATAATTTTCTATTGTAAATAATAGTATGATAATTATGCAATAAAATATAATATATGAAGGATTAAAATCTAAATAAATAAATAGGTATTATTATAGTTTAATTGAAATATAGATTATTTTATAAAATTTCACATAAATAAAAATAATAATTAGCATAATAAGAAAAATATTTATTAATAACTTATAAATTATGTACATATAATTTATATGATAATATACCTAATTTTTATCACCCGAAGCATGTAAATTAGAGATTTTTGCCTCATTGTAACTATCCAATGGTAAATTAGTTTTACTATGACTTATTAGTTGCTAATATGTTTCTGTAAATTACTAAATATTTTTATAATATTATTTTATATAAATTTAATTTATAATTTACTTATAAAATATATATAAATTATATATTTATTTTTATATTATTAAAATATATAATTTGAATAACTATATAAGTAAAAGAACACTATATCTGTTGATTGTTAGGTGCTATAAATTGATTCGATTTTTCTGAAGATGGAGAGGTGAGGTGCTAGGGCTTGAAGGTCATGGGGCTACGGCTACGTGGCGGTGTCTCATCAAAGGTGTACAACAGGGAAGAATAGTGGATTGATATAGTCTAATTCGGATCTCAGGAGATGGCAGCGGTTGAATAAGGGCCAATATCTAGCATCTTGCAGATGCTGGAAGCAAGCAGTCATAGAAGCGACTTCTCTGAGAACTTGGTAGAAGCTCTTCAATGGTAGGGGATGGGAAAAGGAAGAATTTATCTATGGAAATACAACAAAGACAGAGAATGGCGACCTGGGGGTGTTGTGGATGGATCTCAATGGAGGGGCGACAATAGAGGCCCCAATTTTCAGCAACGACTTGGAGGCAGCTTCTTTGTGCAGAGGGCCTACAAGGCACCAGGGGATTGTAGAGGGGATTCTCGCTCTATCGTCTTGGTAAATTGGGTTACTCAAGTTATACCAACAATGGGTAAAATTATCCCTGATTTTTTAATTTATGACATGTTGCTATGGTTTTATTGATTACATTTGTATATATGAAGACTAGGGTTCCCTGCTCTTGACGAGGGTAGCGTGGGGGGTAAAGACTCACTGGTTACCTCTGAAGCACAAATTAAGGGAATGGGGTGAGGTTAGACCCACCTGTGGGCTCTCCTCGATTCTTATCTTCATGCCCCTAGACAAAGCATATGATCTATTGGTGGGATTGGCACTAAAAAATATAACACAGGCACACGAGTTGGGGACTATACCTTCAAAAATAGTTTTCATATTTTCATAAAAAAATATAGATGGGAAATAAAGAACACTCTCGATACAATATGTGGATTTGGTCATAGAAATGAAGCACAATATCCAAGTGTCAATTGGTTTCCCGTCCACAAAACAAAGCCTGATATATTCATGGAAGGTAGTACAGGAAGAAGCCCAATTAAAATAGTACAATATCTAGAAGAATTCTTCCATTGTCCTGAATTTAAGGCTAAAAGGTTGAACTCTAGGAGAAAAAACATCCGCTAGAGCCGAATAGAACATAACAATTGGACCCATGAGGGGAGCCAATAATGCCAAAGATGGCTCCCCAAATGGTGTCTCATACAGGGACATTCTGTAAGGGAAAAATGCAGTAGAAACAACTTCCGAACCAATAGAGAATACTCCCAAACCATACATTGTGGAGCAACTGAACTACGTTCTTGAAATGAGTAGTAATGCATCAGATATCAATGAATATCGCTCCACATTCAAATCATAGGCAATAAATTGCAGATTTAACTATTTTTGTCCCAAACCAATGGAGCTTTTCCATTGGATTTTCACCAATTGGAATATGGATTGTGATATCCATCTCTACTCCTAGGGGTATTTTATTTTCAAGCTCTCCTCTACAAAAGCTAGAGATATCATTCTTGGGGTGGGATCATGGTTGTGGGGTTCTACCGAACTCTTTATCACACCTTCGTTCCCTGATTTTGATGCAAATACGATGGAGATAACCAGAATGTATTTTTTGGTACAGTTGTATAATCTCCTCCTTCATTTTTAAAATGAACAGGTACTAGAAGGCATTGGAAATAGTATAGGGAGATACCTAAAATCAGACATCTAACGCCTAGTGAAGAGAATCTTCACTTTCGCTCGAATCTCTATTGAAGTGGACCTCAGCAAAATTTTACCTGAAAGTATGCATTTGATCCATCACCAGAAAAAATGGCAGCAACACATTGATTATGAAAATAGTGCATCTAGATGCAAAATATGTAGGAAAACTAGTTATTTACAAAACATATGTCCGAATGGTAGAAGAGAAAAAAAAACAAAAAGAAGACAGGGAAGGCTTCAAAAGGTTGGTAATTCCCCTCAGGCGGACTAGAGAAAGAAATAGAAGAAGGGGATATACCCATTCTGAACGAAATCAATCAGGCTACAACAAATCCTGGGTTCCAGATCATGAAGCAGAAGATCCAATTGGGTGAAATGCGATGCCTCAACCGGTACAAACCATGGTCAATCTTTCAAAAGCTAGGGATCTATCTAATATAATATAAAGAGCGAATAAAAGATCACATGTGTTTAAAATATCGGATTCCGAGAAAGAAAACTCCATTCGAAACAATGAGTTAGCCTTGGTTCCTTCTTCCCTGCATTGAGGGACTTGGCAAATCATTCAAAAGAGAAAAGGAAAGCGTGAAAATCTCAGCCCTGTAAACAATATGTAAATTTTTGGGTAGCCTTGCTACATTGTGTGCCTGATCACACGTGGCCATTGGGTGTATTGAATGCTTAATTGCATCTCCAAAATGTAACTTTTCATTAATTATTAGTAGAAATTTGTTGATTTTTTCTTGGGAAAAAAAGATAAAAGAAAACACTAAATCTAAAACTGAATTCTAAATAAAATTTTATAACACTAAATTGAAATCTGAATTGTATATAAGATATTATAGGGAAAATAATGCCTCCTCATATTATATAAATTGTAAGTAAGCACATTGTTATTTTTAAGTAGTTTAAGGGGCATGCTTGTTGGCAAAAGTTTATATATTAAGTTTCAATTTTAATAATTTTTTGTCTTTCCTCAGTGGTTTTCTCAATTATGATTTTAATTCATTCTATTTACAAGACTTTAGTAAGTTGACCTTGGATTTTTTTTTTTTCAAATAACGGTAATAGTCGTTAAACTAGCAATTTGCCCCAAAAGGTGCAAGGAGAGGCCGACAAGATTGTTGAATTGGAAAATTTGTACTTTGATTTGAAATAATAATTTTTTATTTATGTTGTTTAGCATATTTGTGTTAATTTTAAAATATATAACTAAAATAGTAATTTAAACATTTCAATGATGCACAACACAAGAACCATGATGGCTTGTCCTTCACTTTCATTTCCCCACTCTGACATCTTAAGCTATGGGAAACTTTGGTATTCTTGTGGATTGTGACATATTAAACTATGGGTGACTTGGTCCTCTTATGGATTGTCCTTCATGGTGACTTCCTCACTCTGTCATCCCTCTATAACATCTTTTTATTTTATAATTAATAACCATGATGCTCTGACATCATAACCTATGGGTGACTTGGTCCTCTTGTGCATTGTCCTTCATGACTGTCCCATTGTGACATCCCTATACAACATCTTTCTATTTTAATAATGAATAAATAAATACCTTTTTTTAAAATTTCCATAATCATATTACATTTAAATATTCAATGTCTAAATAAAAATTTCCTAAAAAACATTTATTATTATTATTATTATTATTGTATATAACTTTCAACCTTAATTATTATAATAATAATTTACATTACCAATTTTATAGTATTTTACATCTTATTTTAAAATCAACCCCTTCAATCAGAACATTTGGATCGAAATATATGATTCTACCACCAATAGGATCTTTCTCGCAATCTACTATTTTGCTCCCATCAACTCTAAATCATATAATAAGAACAACCTGGACAAGAATTTTCCTTTCAATTCTTTAGAAAAAGATATCTTCAACATGAGAAATGATGGTAATATCCTTTTACTCAAAGACTTTAATGCTAGAACTTCTACTAACCTAGCCATTACATTAAGCAACAAAGATAACCTCAACCCCTTGTGGCTTGATGAAGATAGTAACTTAGCTAATAAATTCAAGAGAAAATCTAAAGACATTATCGAGAACTTATTTGGCACTGAGCTCCTCAAACTTTGTAGTTCCCAGGACTTAATTATTTGTAATGGTTTAACAAGTGGCCCCTCTCCGGTCATATGAAATGTTTCCAGGCAGTGGGTAGCAAAGTCATGGATTATGCTATATCTAACATCGTCATCCTCAAACATATTATAAAATATGAGGTTTTTAATGGATCTGAGCCTAACTCTGACCATAGACCTCTTTCTCTATCCCTCAATCTTGCTATGCATACCACCCACCTGCAGGAGACCAATGAAAGAAAAAGACACATTCGCTTTGATAGAAGTAAAACCGACCTCTTATTAAGGGATTTAGAGAGGGATTTAGGCCCCATGAAGTATAATAATAAAACTGATCAAATTTACTACCATTTCACTACTATCCTTTCCAACATGATTAGAAATTTTTCTAATGAGATTTCATTTAATAAGTCTAATAGATCTTCGAATCCATGATATGAAAAATATTGGAAGATGGCAAGGAAACCGATCAAAGATTCTCATAATGAAACAATTAAACTGCATAATATAAATATATACACAAATATCATCAAGAGGAAGAAAATATCATATGTTAATAGAAGGCAGGATTATCTTCTCCACCTTTCTAAAGTCATGCCCAAAAAATTTTTGTCGAATGTTCTTTTCCATAAAACCAAAGATAAGCATTCTATCCCCTTAGGAGACTGGGACAACTATATTAAGAAGTTGTATGACTCTCCAGACACTATGAGAACCACCTTAATCACTCAAATTAAGGAGGATTTATTCTCTCTTGACGACATTGAGTCTGGTATTAATAAGATCACTAATGGGAAAGATAAAGATATTGAACGACACTAGGCTGAGATTTTTAAAATTGGAAGATCTATCCTCATTCCTTATCTCCACAAGCTTCTCAATATGGCTATAACGCATGGCTTCCCTCGAATTTGGATGCAAAGACTTATTGTACATGTATTTAAAAATGGGGACAGGAGTGTTCCATCAAATTACAAGAGAATTATGGTTATCCATATCCTGACCAAGCTTTATGGGTTCATTTTGGAGAAGAAGCTTTGCCTTTAGCTTGAAATCCAAGGAAAAAGAGCTAAAGGACAAGTTGGTTTTAGGAGGCATCACTCAACTATTGACCATCTAGTGAGTCTTAGAATCATTGCAAAGGAATGTTGCAATAGTAAAATAGATCTCTTATGTTGCTTTGTGGACTTTAGAAAAGCTTTCAAAATTGTCTCTTGGGATAAATTTTTGGATAAACTTAAAGAGATCATGGTCCCTCATGAGATGAGGATTGATGTGATCCGTTTCCACGAGGTCGTCACTGTCAATATTAAGACCAAAAATGGGTGGTCTAAAAATATTAAATGCAATATTGGAGTTAAGAAAGGGTGTCCCCTATCCCCTACCCTTTTTGGCATATACATAGATAAGCTAGAGGAGTGTCTGGAATCAACGGGGTGCAAGGGCACCGAGCTTGTTGGTGTTCTCATTAGTCTTCTCCTCTACACCAATGACCATGATAAGCACCTCCAGATTCTTCATGACTACTGATCTAATATGGGTATGACACTTAAAACCGAAAACACTAAATTCATGATTATTAAATCCAAAAATATCACCAATGGTAGTTTCATGTCTAATAACCAGTGCTTAGAGCAGGTCTCTTCTTATAAGTATTTGGGAATTGACTTCCCTCATCATATCAACTGGAATTATAACATCAAGAAAAGGATTATTGAGGGTCAGAAATCTTATTATGATCTTGAAAACAATTGTAAGTCGGTCGATATTTACATTTGGAGTAAAAAGAGGTTCCTCTTTAAGACCCTTGTCACCGTTGCTATCTTATACATATGTGAGGTTTGGTGTTGTAGTATATCTAGAGATTCATGGAGGAATATTGAGATGATTCAAAATAAATTAATAACCTACAACATTAAGATCAAGGGAAATAATCCGTATCCTATCCTCTTGATTGAATCTGGTTTTTCCCCCATTGAAAGTACATCTATATTTAGATATATGATTTATAATAAGAATCTTGACAACATGCAATAAAAAAGGCTCCCTAAAATTTCTTCTAACTGTAATCAAAACCCTCACCTTTTCCTCAAGTGTGGGTGGCATAATGATGCCTTGTCCTGGCTCAACCATTGGGGAATTAAGGAGGAGCTCAATATGGGAGGAAAAGATAAAATAGAAAATACTATTACCTCCAAGTTTAAGGACAAGTTGTGGGAGGATCAGGAGCTGGAGGTTAAAAGGAAGCTAATATACTATAAGGAAGTAATCAACCCCACCCTTGATAATTAGAATTATCTCTCTATGTTTTCAATAAATAAGGAGAAAATGAACATCGCTAAGATAAGAACTAATTACCATGAGCTTCAAAGTGAGACTGGGCGGTGGTTTATTCCCAAGACCCCTTGGAACGATAGAATCTATTAGATTTATGATTATAATTAGGTGGAAGATGAAAATCACTTCCTTTTATACTGTCAGACTCTTGCTCACATTCACTCTCAATTCCCTACCATCTGCCACCCTTCCAATCTTCTTGACCTATTAAGCCAACCCACCTATAGTGATCGTGGAGCACTTATTTCCCTTCTCTTTGACCATAGAAACAAGATTTTGAAGAATCAAAATTAGATTCTTTCTCCTCTCTTAAGTTCTGATAGGACGCATTGGTATTAATGGATGGAAACCATTATCATCATCATCATCATCATCATCATATAATTCCATTTTAAATTTTAAAAATTTTAAAAATCATTATACTATTCAATTTATTATGACTAGTTATAAGAAGTTTCATACTTTAAAATATTATTTATAAAAATATTAAAAATTATATTTAATAATGTGAACAATTATTTTTTTAGTTTGTAAAATATTATTTATAAAACTATTAGAAATTATACTTAATAATGTGACCGCTTATTTTTATTTTTTAATCTGAAGACATGGGACTGTACATGATTATTGTTAGCTCGTAACTGCAAACTGTAGTTGCTAATTGAGTATCAAATTCAATTTGTAATTGATATTCAATAAGGCCTTTCTACTTTAAATTCCACAAAAGGAGAAAATAGCCCAATTCAACAACTTTGGAGCATAGTTACCAAGTTTTACCAAGTTTGGCCGAATTGGGTAATACAAAATAATTCCATTGGAATATTAATACACAATTTTTCTATATGGTAATATTGGGAAACCAAATGTTCTTGGCTTAAAAAAATTGAAACAGGAATAAATTCTTGATTAGAACTCATTTGGATTTTTCGGGAAACATTCTTTTGAAAGATAGAAATAACATGTGTTGTTTACTATGAAATCCTAAACACTATAGGTTGAGATTACTAGGTCTTTGTTCACTAAAATCGTGAGGGTGGTGTTTATTATAGGAATTTATTTTTAATGGATCACAATTAAAAAATTAGTTTGTGAATATTATTGTTGAATAAATTTATATTATATAGTTCAATGGTCTGAAATTCTGTTTCACTACTTGAGAGTGAGAGATGAGAGGGAGTGTAAGGGAGGGAGGCAAATGGTGAGAGGTAGAGAGAGAGGGAGGGGAAGGGAGTGTGAGGTAGATAGAGGGAGGGGAGGGCCCCCATCCTCATCCTATCTCTCTCTCTCTCTCACCCTATCCCCCTCCATCTATCTCCCCCTCTCTAACCATCCATCTCCTTCCCTCTCCCTCTATTTGTCGCTCCCTCAGCCTCCCTTCACATCCTCTTCCTCCTCCTCTCTCTCTCTCTCTCTTCCTCCCTTCCTCTCTCTCTCTCTCTCTCCCCTCCTCCTCTCTTCTTATCCCCTCCCCTGTCCCCCTCCCACCTACCCTTCTCTCCCCCCTCTCCCACCTCCCCTTCCTGTTCCCCTTCCTCTCTCATTGTCCTCCTTCCCTTTCCTTCCCTCTCTGCCTCCCCCCTTCTCCCTCTCTATCTCCCTCTCCATTTTCCTCTACCTCTCCCTTTCCCTCACCCTCTCACCATTAATTGGCATAGTATGCCCCATCTCTCCCTCTTTCTCTCTCTCTCCATCACCCTCTCTCTCCTCCTCCTCCTCTTCCTCTCTCGCTTTCTCTCTCTCTCTTGTCCCTCCATCCACTCCCTCACCCCCTCGACTCTCCTACCCGGCTCCCCTCTCTCTCTCCTCCTTCCCTCTCTACCTCCCCCCTTCTCCCTCTCTATCTCCCTCTCCATTTTCCTCTCCCTCTACATCTCCCTCACCCTCTCACCATTCATTGGAATAATATGCCCCCTTTCTCCCTCTTTCTCTCTTTTTCCATAATCCTCTCTCTCTCTTCCCTCTCTCTCTTCCCTCTCTCTCCTCCTGCTCCTCCTCCTCTTCCTCTGTCGCTTTCTCTAGCTCTCTACACCTCGCTCCCTCCACTCCCTCACCCCCTCCACTCCCCTACCCCCTCCCCTGTCTCTCTCCTCATTCCCTCTGTCCCTCTGCCCTTATCCCTCTCTATCTCCCTTTCTATTTGGCTCTCCCTCGCCCTTTCCCTCACCTTGTCACCTTCCATCGGACTAAAATCCCCCCTCTCTCCCTATTTCTCTCCCTATCCTTCTCTCTCTCTATCCCACTCCCCTCGCCTCTCTCTTCTCCTCCACGTCTTCCTCCTCCTCTCTCCCTCTCTCTCGCTCTCTTCTCGTCCCTTCTTCCCATCCCCTCCACTCTCTCCCTCAGTCTCTCTCTCTCCCCCTATCTGTCCTCCTCCTTTCCTCCCTCCCATTCCCTCTCTCCCTCCCCTTTCTCCCTCTCTCTCTATCCTCCTCCCTTCCTCCCTCGACATCCCTCTCTCCCTACCTCCCTCCCCCCTTCTACCTCTCTCTCTCATCCTCCTTCCCTCCCCTCCCCTTCATCTCTCTCCTTCTCTCTCTTACTCCAACCTTATATCTCTCCCTCACCTCCCCTACCCTCCTCCTTCCCCTTCCCTCTCTCCCTGCATCATTCTCTCTCCCTCTCTCTCTCTCTCTCTCTCTCTCTCTCTCTCCATCTCCCCTTCTCCCTCTCTCTCTCCTCCTCCCTTCCTCCCTCCCCTATCCTTCCCTATCTCCATCCCCACTTATCCCTTTGTATCTCCCTCTCTATCATCCTACCATCCATCCCTCCCTCCCTCTGTCGTCCTCCTCCCTTCTCCTCTACTCCCCTCCCTTCTCTTCCTCCCCTCCCTCACTCCCTCCATCCCCTTCCTCCCTGATCCTCCCCTGCCTCCCTACCTCCCTCTGTTCATCCTCCTCACCTCCCCTTTCCTCCTCCTCCCGTACTCCTCCTCCCTCTCCTACCCTCCCCTCACTCCCCCCCCTTCTACTCCTCTTCCTATCCATCCCTCCCCTCTCCTTGTCCTCATATATGTCCTTGTACTCATCCTCATCCATTCCCTTGTCCTCCTCCTACTCCTCCCCTACTCTCCTCTCCTCAATTATCCTCCTCGCGACACTATCCTGCCCTCTCTCACTCCCCATTATCCTCCTAACCCTCTCCCACCATCCCTTGCTCCTCCTCCTCCTCATCCCCTTTCTCACTCCCTCCACTACTCCTCCTCCTCCTCCTCTCCTGTCCTCCTCCCCTAACTCGTTCTACTCCTCCTCCTCTCCCTCCCCTCTTGCATTGTCATCCCCGTTACACTCCTCTTGCCCTGCCCTCCTCTACTCCATCCCCCACTTCCTCCCTCTCCTACCCTTTCCTCCCTCCCTCCCCCTGCTCTTCCTCCTCCTCCTCATCCCCTCTCATCATCCTCCTCCTCTCTCTATCCCTACCTCCCTCTGCCTCCTCCTCCCTCCCTCCCTTCCCCTCCCCTCTTCCTCCTCGTCCTATTCTTCCCTCCCCTCCCGTCCTCCTCCTCTGGCCTCCCTCCCTCCCTCCTACTCCTCCTCCTCCACCTCCTCATCCTCGCTCCCTCCATACTTCATTATCCTCCTCCTCCTCCTCCTCATTCCCTCCCCTCTCCTACTCTTCCTCCCTCATTCCCTCTTCCTCCCCTTCCTCTCCTCCCTCCCTCTCTCCCTCCCTCCATCCTTCCACTCCTCCTCCTCTCCCTCCCTCCCTTGATTTTCATCCTCCTCCTCCCTCAACTCGATCCTCCTCCTCTTCCTCTCCCCTCCCCTCCCTCACTCCTCCTCCTACCCCTCTCCCTCCCTCCTCCCCTACACTATGTTCTCCCTCCTCCCACCCTCCCTCCATCACTCCCCTCCTTCTCCTCTCCTTCTGCCTCCCCTTCCCTCCCCTATCCTCCTCTTCCTCTCCTATCCTCCTCTCCTCTCCTCCACTCACCATCCCATCTCGTCGTCCTCCCCTCCTCTCCTCCCCTCACCATCCCCCTCCTCATCCTCCTCCCACCCTTACCCTAACTCCCCTCCCTCCCTCGATCCCCTACTCCTCTTCTCCCTCTCCCTCCCTCCCCTATCCTCCTCATCTCTCTCTTCCTCTCTCCTCCCCTCTCCTCCCCCTCCCCCTACTCCCATAGCCTCCACTCCTCCCTCCTCCTACTCCCCCCGACCCGACCCTCCTCTCCATCCCTCCCTCCCTGCCCTTGATCCTCCTCCTCCTCCTCTCCCTCCATCCCCTGGTCCTCCTCCCCCTCCTCCCTCCTCCTACTCCCCCCGACCCGACCCTCCTCTCCATCCCTCCCTCCCTGCCCTTGATCCTCCTCCTCCTCCTCTCCCTCCATCCCCTGGTCCTCCTCCCCCTCCTCCCTCCTCCACTCTGCTGCCCTCCTCCCCCTCTCCCTCCCCTCCCTTCTTGCTCCTCCTTTCCCTTCCTCCCATCCCTTCTTCCTCCTCCTTTTCCTCCCTCCCTCCTCCCTCCCCTCCCTCCCCTCTCCTCCTGCCCCCTCCCTCACCTCGCCTCCTCTCCTCTCCTCTCCTCTCCTCCTCCCCTCCCTCCACTCCTCCTCCTCCTCCTCCTCTCCTCCCCTCGCTCCTCCTCCTTCTCCTACTCCTCCTCTCCCTCCCTCGCTCCTCACTCCCCTCTGTCCCTCACCTCCCTCACTTCTCCTCCTCCCCTTCATCACTCCTCCTCGCTCCTCCTCTTATCCTCTCTCCCTCCCTCTATTGCTCCTTCTCCCTTACCCTCTCCACTCCTCCTGATCTCACTCTCTCCCCTCTCCTTGTCCTCTCCCTCTCCTTCCCTCCCTTCCCCTCTCCTCCTCCTCCTCTCCTCTCCCCCCTCACCCTCCCCATCCACCCTCCTCTTCTTCCCCTCCTTATGTCGCTCTGTACCTGCCATCCCCTCCCCTCCTCCACCTCTCCTTGCATCCCCTCCCTCCCTCCTACTCCTCCTCCACCTCCTCCTACCTCCCTTCCCCCCTCCCTCCCTCCGTCTTCCCCCTCCCTCCCTCTGTCTCCTCCTCCTCCTCCTCCTCCTCCTCCTCCACTTCCCCCTTCCCTCCTCCTCCTCCTCCTCCACCTCCCCCTTCTCTCCTTCTATCCTCATCCCCCTCCCCTATCTTGCTCCCCTCCCCCACTCGCTCCCTCCCTATTACTCCTCCTTCTCCTGCTCCTCCCTCCCTCCTACTCCTCCTCCTCCTCCTCCCTCCCTCCCTTCCTCCATCCCCCCATCCTCCTCCTCCTCCCCTCCCCATCCCCCTCCTCCTCCCCCCCTCCACCCTGCTCTCCTCATACCCTCCCTCCCTCACACCACTCCTTCCCTCCCCTCCCTCCCTCCTCTTATTGCCCTCCCCTTCGTTCCCTCCATCCCTCACTCCCTACTCCTGCCCTCCCCTCCTCTCCCCCTCCTTCTCCTCCCCTCCTGTGATCTCTTGCCATCCTCCCTCCCCTCTCCTCCTCCTCTCCCTTTCCTTTCCTCCCCTATCCTCCTCCTCCTCCTCCTCCTCCCCCTCCTCCTTTTCTCCTCTCCTACCCTCTCCCTCCCCCTCCTACTCATCCCTTCCACCTCTCCCATCCCCTTTGCCCTCCTACCCTGCTCTCCCTCCCTCTCCTACCCTTCCCTCCCTCCCTCTCCCTACTGCTCTTCCTCCTTTCCCTCCTCCTCCTCCCTCCCCCTCCTCCTCCTCCTCATCCTCCCTCCCCCTCCTCCTCCTCCTCCTCCCCTCTCGTCCCTTTACTCCTACCGTATCATATTCCTCCCCCTCTCCTGCCTCCCCCCCCCTCCTCTCCTCCCCTCCCCTGCCCTCCATCCCGACTCTTCCTCCTTCTCCTCCTGCCCTCCCTTGCTCCTCCTCCTTCCCTCTCCCTCCACTCTTCCTCCTCTTTTCTCCACTCCTTCCCCTCCCCCTCCCCTCACCTCCCTTCCTCAATCCCCCCCCCCCCCCCCCAAAACTCCTCCTCCTCCCACTCACCTCCCCCCCCAAACTCCTCCTCCTCTCCTTACATACCCTACTCCTCCTCCCCTCCCTTACTACCTCCACTCCTCCTCCTTCTCCTCTGCTCCCTCAATACCTCCACTCCTCCTCATCCTCGTCCTCCCCTCCCTCTCTCCCCTTCCCCCCTGTCCTCCTCGTCATTTCTCCCTCCCTTCCTTCTACTCCTCCTCCTCCTCCATCCCTCCCCTCTCCTCCTACTCTCATCTCCTCTCCTCCCCCTGCCCCTCTTCCCCTACCCTCCTCTCCTCCGTCCTCCTCTTCCTCCTCCCACCTCTACCCTCAGCTCCCTCTGTCCCCCTCTTCCTCCCTCCTCCTCCACCCTCTCTTTCTCCATCCCTCCCCTCTCTCTCCTCCTCCTCTCCCTCTCTATCCCCCTCTCTCTCTCTTTCTTTCTATTTATATATAATATCATCACCAATCTAACTATTAATTTATTTTAATGAAATATAATAAATAATTTCAAAATAACTTTAAATAGAATAACTAGTATTTTTTAACATAGTTAGAAAATATCATATAAACTTAACTTTTGAAATTAACACAATCTTATTTTTGGCTAAAATAAAAATAATAATAGTTACAAATAATTGAAGTTTTCAAATAACAAAGCCTAGGTGAGTACATAGTAATTTTTTATTTTTTATTTTAATTTTAAAGACATGGTAGATAAATAAAATCAAATTAGCAAATAATAAGTAACTAAGGATGAACACAATTTTTAGTTCTCTTCGTCGTCATAAAGGAGACGTAAACTTTGCTCACGATCTATTCTGAGTAATTCAAACAACCATAAACTTGTTCTATTTTAGATTAATATGCACGGTATGCTCTGTTCTAGAGTAATTGAAAACAACCAAAGACTTGCAATTAGTTCTGGGATTCAATCTAATTCACGAGTGATAAAATAATTATAATTTTCTAACACAATGAAAAACAACCAAACAGTTGCAATTAGTTCGTGAATTCAATCAATGTTTATGTGATTAGTATTCTGGATATTCCATCTAGTTCACTAGTGATAAAATAATTATAATTTCTTAACACTATGAAAAATAAGTTTTCCGATAATTTCCTACTTTTTGATGCCCAATAACTGAATCTTTAAAATAGTTAGATATGCTAGATAATTTCCAAGATATGCTAGATAATTAATATTAAAATAGTAATTAAGAATTCGTTCACTTTAAAGTCTGGATTTTTTTTCACGCTCTGTTCTAGAGTAATGTGTCTTGCATGGCATGTTCTGTTCTAGAGTATATGCGTGGCATGGCATGCTCGATTTATCACGATTTGTTTTCCTACCGAATGATATTTATGTTTTCCTACCTAATGATATTTATCAGTGCATATTCATACATATTTATCATTATTTATCTACGAGACTGTAACCCTCCATAAATGTGTTTAGAATCTGTGTTTTCGTTGCCGTAAATGGATCTTATACTAGAAAAACTCCAAAGACAAAATGCTGTAAAAATGGAAAATAAACCCTAAATAGATCTTATACTAGAAAAACTAGGAAGATAACATCGTGTAAAAATGGAAAATTCGGTAAGTGACCCTTTTCTATATAAAATCACATGTGAGACAATATGTAGCCACACAGGTCTCTCCATTTTAGCTCCCTCTATTCAGTCATTAGGATTGACATAGAAGGGAATTAAATTTCATCAATTGTTCGTGTATTATTATATCTTACACTTGCATTGTCTAAATCTTACCTACGCCTCAAAATACCCTGATGTCTCTTTTCTAGGTTATTGAGTTTCAAAGGTTCTATACTCTCTACTTTCCTGCATAACTAGCCAGCAATTCCAACCTTGATTGTAACGATATCCCACAAAGCATTTTGAACTCTGATAATGACGTAGGTTGATGGTTATGATGGTGGGAGTTCTATGATTCCACAGGCCCTAATGCAAATCCTTATGGGTGGATGATTACTGAAATATAATGTGTGGACGATTACATAAATAAAGATGTGTGATGCATAGTAGTGGAATTTGGACTATACCAGCTTGTAAGAAAAACAATCCCAAGAAATAAAAAAATCGGATCCATGCACTCTAGACTCTAGAGTAATATGCATGGCAACTCTGTTCTATAGGAATATATGGGCAGGAGCAGTCAACTTGTATTGGGTTCCAATATCATCGTCTTTTGTAATAAACCATTTATATCCTAATAAACCATTTATATCATTTTTGAAAAAAATATAATGCCAAATAAAATAAAATACATAAAGCAATGAACAGGTAGCCATTCTAGATGGAGCAGGAAAAAATCTAGGCAACCCCTAACAACAATTTCACTGAACAGATATGTTGATACCATGAATCTTGATTATAGAAACAAAATGTTGAAATTCCTTTTAAATTGGATAAAAATAGAAGTCATCTAATTCACATTTGAAGCTGCAAAATTCAGAGGCAAATTGTGCCTACCTCTTCAATTATCCTCTTCAATTCCAATCCCTCTGCATTGATGGAAATTTCTAATAATTTCGAACAAAACAGAGGAAGCAAAGTTCCTCAACTCAACACAAAGAAATGAGAGAAATCTGGACAAAGAAGATGGAGCAAAGCTCTGTTTTTATTAACCATAAAAATGACAATAAAAATTACAAACTTCTTCAGAACTACAGTTCTGGAATAATCAAAAACTCCATACTCTGTTTTTACAAACTTTGTTTTTTAACACAGATTCATGTTTCAGCAATAGACAGACAGTTACTGAAACTCCACACAGTCTGTTGCTGAAACACACAGACAGTTGTTGAAACTGCCTGTAGAATGCATTGCTGCTCCAAAACACAGTGACTCTGTTTTTCCTCTGGTTTTCCTGCTCTGCCTTCTTCTCTGTCTTTTTCTATTTCTCAAACTCTTTAACATAAAAAATAACTGTTGTTCATTACATTTATATGTTAAAAACATATTTGACTTTAAATTATTAGAAAATACAAATATCTTCTATAGCTTATTTGCGTATTGAATGCAGCAAGCGGTGATGCCTTTTGAAGAAATGAAGTCAGCTGTTACAGGGGCATTTAAATCTGAAAATTTAATGCACAGTAATGTGCAAAATATCAAGCACGACTTTGACGCATCCAACAGTCTGGAATATCTACAGCAAATTGGATTTTCTGTCCAGCTGTATTATTCTACAGTTGGAATTAAATTCCAACACTCCCCCTTAATTTCAACTTCTGGGTTTTTCAGCATACCCAGGCATTTCCTGAAATGATCAAAACTTTCCTTTCCCAATGGTTTTTTCAAGATGTCAGCTAACTGATCCTCTGTTCTGTAGTGCTGCAAAACAATCTCACCATTGTTGACCAATTCACGTATGAAGTAAAATTTGGTGTCTATGTGCTTTGTCCTTTTATGAAAAATAGAGTTTTTAGACAGTGCTATTGCCGAGCTATTGTCACAGTAAATGGTTGTGCCCTTTTCTTGTTCATGACACAAATCTATGAGAACTCTTCTCAGCCACACTGCTTGGCATGCTGCTGCTGTTGCTGCCACATACTCTGCCTCTGCTGTTGACAAAGCCACAATTGGTTGCTTCTTAGAAGCCCGTGAGATGGCTCCCGATCACATATGAAACACATATCCCGATGTGCTTTTCCTATCATCAACACTTCCAGCCCAATCACTGTCAGTGTAACCTATTAACTTGAAACTTTCAGAAGAGGAGTATAAAATACCAAACCCCTTCGTTCCATTCACATACCTTAGAATCCTTTTGGCTACCTGCCAATGAGTCTCTTTTGGTCTTTCCATAAATCTGAAGATTAAACTCACAGCGTGCATAATGTCTGGCCTAGTTGCAGTCAAGTACATGAGGCTGCCAACTATGCTCTTGTACAATTTTGGATCAAAATCCTTGCTGCTGTCTTCTTTGCTCAATTTCAACCCCATTACAGTTGGAGTCATAGATGCCTTACTGTTCTACATGTTAAATATCTTCAACACTGCTTCTACATATTTAACTTGGGAAATGAAAACACCATTTTCACTTTGGTCTACTTCAATTCCAAGAAAATATCTTAAGAAGCACAAGTCAGTCATTTCAAGTTCACTTTTCGTGACTGATTTAAAATCAGCAATGACAGAAGCATCATTTCCAGTAAAAATTAAACCATCTACATGTAAAACAACAATAAGAATCTTACCGTCATTCTCCTTTATGTAGAGTGTGGGTTCACCATCACACTTCTCAAACCCATTCTCAATCAGATAACCATCTATTTTGTTGTACCATGCTCTTGGAGCTTGCTTCAGCCCATAAAGAGCCTTCTTCAGTTTACAGAATTTATGCTCTTGGCCTTCAACTTCATAGCCTGGAGGTTGTTCAACATAAACCTCTTCTTTTAACACTCCATTCAGGAATGCAGATTTAACATCCATCTGATAAATCTTCCATTTGTGTTGTGCCGCAATAGACAACATTGTTCTGACTGTTTCCATCCTTGCTACTGGTGCAAAGGTTTCATCATAGTCTTTGCCTTATTGCTGCTTGTAGCCTTTCAAAACAAGTCTTGCTTTGTGCCTATCAATCTTGCCTTCAGCATTGATTTTGGTCTTATAGACCCACTTAACTCCAATGGCATCTTTGCCTTCAGGGAGGTCCACTAACTCCCATGTTTTACTCTTCTCAATTGCACCAATTTCTTAATTCATTGCTTCAATCCATTTGTCTTCATTTACAACATCTTCAAAATGAACTGGGTCATCAACATGACAATATAAAGCGAATAATGAATTCAGACTGATATTGTTACTTACCTCTCCTTGTTCATAAATCTCATTCAGATTTCTGAATCTTGGTCTTCTTGGTGTGCTTGGAGTTCCATCCGAACTTGAGGGTATTTCTGATCCCTACGGTGTGCTTGGAGAAGCACTTCCTTGACTTCTCAAGGCTATTCGAATTCCAGCTTGTGGTGTGGTTTGTTGTACTTGCTGTGGTGGAGGAGGACCCACCAAAGAAGGGTTATTTGCTGCTGTCCCTTCCTCTTCTTCTTCGTGAGACACAATTGTCTTCACATTCATGGTCTTCTCTAAGCTTCCATCCCAAGCTTAATCTTCAATGAACTGAACATCTTTGCTTACTATCAATTTCTTGGTGGATGGATTATAGAGTTTGTATGCTTTTGACTCATCACAATAGCCAATAAAAACACACTTCTCCCCCTTACTGTCAAGCTTCCTCCTTAGCTGATCCGGTACATGTGCATATTCTACACAGCCGAATACTCTCATGTGAGTGATAGTTTGCTTTTGACCACTCCATGCTTCTTTTGGTATTTTGTTCATGACAGCTTTAGTTGGGCATCTATTCAAGATGTAAACTGTGCAAGTGACAGCTTCAGCCCAATACTCATGCGGCAAGTGTTTTTCCTTTAGCATACTCCTGACCATGTCCAGAATGGTCCTATTCTTCCTTTCTGCAACACCGTTTTATTAAGGTGTATACCTTGCGGTAAACTTATTTTGTATGCCATTCTCTCTGCAAAAACGCAGAAAGTATTTGTAGATGTACTCTCCACCTCTATCTGTTCTGACCACTTTGATATAATGCCCACACTGCTTTTCAACAAGAGTTTTGAAGTGGTGGAATTTCTCAAACACTTCACTCTTCTGTTTCAGCACATACACCCATGTCTTTCTGGTGTAATCATCAATGAAAGTTAAAACATATTTATTTCCAGCAAATTATGGTATTTGCATCGGTCCACACACATCAGAGTGAACAATTTCCAAGGGTGATTTTTCCCTTATACTCTTTCCTGCTGGAAAGCTTTATTTGTGTTGTTTGCCCAAGATGCAGCCTTCACAAAGGCTGTCCGGTTTCTCAATCAATGGCAATCCCTTTACCATTCCCTTTCTGTGTAACAGATTCAAGCCTCCGAAATTGAGATGTCCAAATCTCAAGTGCCACAACCAATTCTCATCTTTCACTTGTTCCTGAAAGACTTCTTGTGTTACAGCTGCAATACTTCTACCTTCCTTCAAATCTGTCCTGAGTTTGAGAGGAAACATTCTATTGCTGGTCATCTGCACCCGTGCAATGATCTTCTTAATTGGAGGTATGTCTCTGATTGTACACACATCATCTTTGAAGAACACATTATAACCTTTGTCAATGAGCTGTCCAATGCTCAAAATATTACATTTCAGACTCGGTACATAGTATACCTCTGGCACAATCATCTATTCTCCATTTCTTTCTCGGATACTGACTCTGCCCTTACCCTTGATAGATATCTTACTATCAGTTCATGTTGTTACCTCAGATTTCACATTTTCATCCAGATTGGCAAACATTGCAATATTTCCAGTCATGTGATTACTACAACCTGAGTCTAAGAACCAAAAATATTCTTGTTTGTCTTGTGCAATGTTACATGTTAACAGCACAACCTTTGGATTCTTATTTTCTTCATTTGCAAAATTAGCATTCTGCCTATTATTCATGTCATTTTTCTTTTTCCTACATTCATTGGCATAGTGCCCATATTTCTTACAATAATGACATTGGGCTTGGGATTTTTCATACCTTTGTCCATGAGCTTGCTGTTTGCTTGAACCTTCATCTTGGTTCTGATTGTAGCTCCTTCCGCTTGTGCTTGCAGGATTATTTCTGCCTTTTTTTTGGCTTCTTCCACGACCTCTGTTATTTTCTCTGCCTCGACCTTTTCCTTGGCTGAAAGACATCTGAGTCTTGAATTCTTGCTCAAAAGAGGAATTTGTTCCTCTACTCAGTCTATGTTCATGAGAAATAATAGAAGCACTCAGTTCATCTACTGTGAACTGTGAGAGATCCTTTGTCTCTTCTATTGCTACCACAACAGCTTCAAACCTTGAGGGTAAACTTCTCAAGATCTTCTCTACAATCCTTCTTTCTTCAAGAATTTCACCATGAGATCTTATCTGGGTTATCAACCCAATAACCTGAGTGAAGAATGAATCTACTGTATCAGATTCCTTCATGGTGAGTGTTTCAAAGTCTCTCCTCGACATCTGCAACTTTGTAGTCTTCACCTTCTCCATGCCTTGATAGGCAGTCTTGAGAATATCCCATGCCTCTTTGGATTTTTTTGCTGCTGCAATCCATGGGAAAACACTCTCATGTACTGATTGAAAGAGAAAAAAGAGGGCTTTGGCATCCTTCTTCCTGTTGCTCACTGGTCTCTTTCTGCTACTGTCAAAGCAGCCAATGTTGTTGCATCTGCAGGTTCAACATAGCCAGTTTCAACCAGCTCCCATATTCGCTGAGAAGTAAACAATGCTTTCATTGTTATGGACCAATAACTGTGATTTTTCCCATTAAACTGTGGCAATTTGGAATTTTTCAAACCAGTTCCAGCATCTTCCATCTTAACCTGTATAAGTAAAGAAAAGATATTGACTGTATAATAAAACAAGCAAGAACTTTCTCTGCTAGAGAAATCTGCTCACTAAGCTTCTTACAGCTCCTGCAGTGGAAAAAACAAACTCTGTTTTTTACTCACTGAGTGCCTAGAACAGCTCCGATACCATGATGGAAATTTATGATAATTTCGAACAAAACAGAGGAAGCAAAGTTCCTCAACTCAACACAAATAAATGAGAGAAATCTGGACAAAGAAGATGGAGAAAAGCTCTGTTTTTATTAACCATAAAAATGACAATAAAAATTACAAACTTCTTCAGAACTACAGTTCTGGAATAATCAAAAAATTCATACTCTGTTTTTTACAAACTCTATTTTTTAACACAGATTCATGTTTCAGCAACAGGCAGAAAGTTGCTGAAACTCCACACAGTTTGTTGCTGAAACACACAAACAGTTGCTGAAACTGCCTGTAGAATGCATTGCTGCTCCAAAACACAATGACTCTGTTTTTCCTCTATTTTTCCTGCTCTGCCTTCTTCTCTGTATTTTTCTATTTCTCAAACTCTCTAACATAAAAAAGAACTGTTGTTCAATATATTTATATGTTAAAAACATATTTGACTTTAAATTATTAAAAAATACAAATATCTTCTAAAGCTTATCTACGTATTGAATGCAGCAAGCGGTGATGCCTTTTGAAGAAATGAAGTTGGCTGTTACAGGGGCATTTAATTCTGAAAATTTAATGCACAGTAATGTGCAAAATATCAAGCACGACTTTGACGCATCCAACAGTCTGGAATATCTACAGCGAATCGGATTTTCTGTCCAGCTGTTTTATTCTGCAGTTGGAATTAAATTCCAACATGCATTATCTCCATACATACCTTATCTTCATACATACCTGCAAATTGTCAAACGTAGTCCTATTAAACAACAAAAATCAAATTACGGATATCGAAAGGGATCAAATAAAATATAATAATAACACTCACTTGATCTCAACAATAGACAAGCTATCCAACACTAAAACACACAAATCGCAGAAGAAGAAAGTGAGGATGAAACCTTTTCTAGCTTGCTATGTTTTTATGCCCTCAGCCGTTTAGCTTTTTCCCTTTGCGGAATGCCATTTTTTAGCTTTTCTGACCACCGCTTTTTAGCTTTTCTCACCTCCGCTTTTTAAGATTGTTTTTCTTAGAACGGTGAAAGGATTGTTTTCCTATAACGGTAAACATTCTTGGGCATTGTGAAAATTATAAAAAAATTACAAAGGTCAAATAACTTTTTATAAAATAAAAGAGGTTAATTTAAATTGTTACATGTATAATTTTATTTTACATATTTCAAATAGCACCTGAAATATACAATTAATATAGATATAATTATTTAATTTGAAAATGAAAATATATAATATATATCTATATTTCTTTTTGTGTTAATTTAAAAATTTTTTGATCATTTTAATGGGTTTTGATCACTGAGTAAATGGATGTTCTTTTTAAACAATTTTAGGAAAATGTTTTTGGTTACAATCCCTATAAGTTAATTTCACATAGAAATAAAAGAAAACAAGAAAAAGAGAAAAACAGATAACTTTAGCTCAATTATAAATTTCATTGTACTTTATTAATTTTTACAACATTATTTTCTTCATATTAATTTTATTATATTGTAATTTTTTCAATTTAATAGGTATTATAATTGAGAAATGGAAAATAAATAAAATGTCTAAATTAATTCCATTTTTGTTTAAAATTTAATATATATCTTTAAGGCCTTTATTGCTTCCTAATTAGATAAAAAAATTCTAAAAGAAAAAGTATATAATTTTTTAGAATTTAAAATGTTTCCATTATTATATTTTTTTTACTTGAAATGGTTTTTATAAAGAAGAATAAGATACAATTATTTTGATTAATATAGACAATAAAAATTATATTTATAAATTATAATGAAATATATTTTGCAATATTATACATATCTATTCTATTGGAAAAAAAGACTACATACAATAAATAAATATATATATATATATATATATCTAAAACTAATATTTATATTAATAATTCAAATAAATAGAGTTTCTATAGTGAGTTGTCTTTAGTTTGACTTTTTGAAGGCTTTTTATTTTTATTTTTCTGGTCTAATTTCTCTAAAATCCGGCAGGAACTCATTGAAAACATAATTTTCATGGGTAATCTTGCACAATAGAAGTGCCCTAGGGTTGTTTAGGGTCTTGAATCCATATATAAAGTAAAAAAAAAGTAGTTTAAATAATATATTAGTGATAAATAGTCTAGAGCCTTTGATAGAACACTGTTAAGGCACTCCTTCATGTGAAGTCATTGGCTCAATTCCTACCGAGCTTACAAAACAAAATATATTAATGATAAATACAACATATACACTAACAATTATAATATGTTATATTATATTATAATATTTAAAGTTATTAAGATGATTAATATAATAGCCTATTAGAAAATATTAATTAATTTTATTAAATAATTTACCAATTATTATAATAGATTATTTAAATGATATAATATTTTAAAATATATTAAACTAAATTGAAATAAAATTATGTTAATTTTGAAAAAAAATTTTTTTTTTTTGCTAATAAAATATTATTTTAAAATAAGAAAATTACTATTATCATATTATAATAAATAATTTTAAAAAATGTATATTTAAAGATCAAATTTAAACATACACACACACACACATATATCCTTATACTGATTATTGGAAGCCGAATGTTGTTGAGGGAACGGAAAGTGAAAAGGGAAAAAATGTCGGAGATTGGAGGGGTTCTAGGGTAACCACCTTGGGGTGGTCAAGCTCCATTCCATGCAGGGAAAATGGCCGGATGAGTGACAACACTTGGCCCCCACCTATTTGACACTTGTAAAAAATTTTAAGTGTCGGGTGTTGTGCTTGCTTGATTTTGGTTTATGCTCCATGTGGTGGGTTTCCTTGACTTTCTTCACCCTTTCCTCTAGCTTTAGTGGGTTTTTTAGTTTATTTTGTCGATATCAAAAAGGATAACTGTTTAACTTGGTTAGGGTTGTAATCAGTTGGGGTTACGAGGATCACATGTGGCGGGGGAGATTTCCAATTTTTTTTCCCTATTTTTACTATTCTTCCATGTGCCTACAATGGGACTTATTGTTTTCTCCGGTCAGATACGATGGTCAAATCAGAGGAATTTGTAGACGTGGAGGGGGAAGTAGTGGACATTGTAATGGTATGGGGTATGGATCCAACTCAAAAAATCTTTGTGAAGGTGGATCTTCCACTTCGTTCTCCTCGCAACATGTGGAAGGAGGAAAGCATGTTGTGGGATTGAGCGGATGAGTATGGTCTCATGGAAGCAGCTGAATCTGGACTTAACAAAGGGGTTGTTGGTGGTCCTTATAATAGTCCACATGAAGGGCTGGTGGTTTTAGTTTTCATGGGAGATATACTAGAACCACGTCCAATGGAAATGATAAGTACTCTACAAAACCATTTTTTTGTTTTAGTTGGGAAGAATAGAGTACATTGTGTTTGGGAGAGGTGTGGTTCCAAGTGTGGGCTTAAAAGTATGCTTAATCGACTCTGGAGATTTGAATGTGTTCCCGGGGGTTTAAGGCTAGGGGGTTTTGCAAATGTACAACAGGAGGTGGGTTTTGGAATTGAAAAAACCTATCTCTGTACTGAGGTTTATTGGAAATGCACCCAGGGGACAGTCAGAATTTGCAGGAGCTAGTCCACGAAGCTCTATAAAAGGGGACCTCTTGGGAGGGTGTGAGGTTACAGTAGCAATGTACCAAGCCCACAGAGGAGGGTAAAATTGTCAATACTAGGAAGGAAGGTGGGGTTTAGATCAAGATTTTTTTGTAAAAATGGTAGAGGTTTTGTTGGTTACTAGTGTGGATAATGTTGGAGTGGAGATAGGGGATGGGCCTAATGGGAGTCTTGAAAGGAATAGGTAGGATGATGTGGATTTCTTACTATTTTTTGAACTTGGTTGGTAGATGGGATTAAAAAAGGAAGAAAGGAAAAGTCATAAAAAAAATTTGGAGTGCCCGCATCTAACTTTAGGTGTGGACATTTAACTATACAGGGAAATGGAAACATTGGAGTCTAGTTTGGTGGGTATAGCTTGAGGGAAATTATTTTCCATATAGTTTATAACTGAGTGGATCAAGAAATCTTGGGGTGGAGGTGATAACCCTATCAAAGGGTTGGTTCATGATTAAATTTGTAAACATAGAGACCCTGGAATGGGTGCTTGCTCGTAATTGGGGGTTTGGAATTTCAATGATTCTATTGAAATGATGGTCACCCATTTTTTATGTGAAGAGGGAAGGAGTGGTTAAGATTCCGGTGTGGGTGCGACCGTCGGTGCTGCCGCCACACTTATGGAATCTGGATGTCTTTAAGGCTATAAGGAACAATATAGGTATCTTCTTGGAAGAGGATATGATATTTTTGGATACAAAGGTACGAAATGTGGCTCATATATTGGTCTACCTTATTCCTCGTGAAGGTTAGGTGGAGAAAAATCACTTGCATTTTGATGGGAATTCCTTCTTTCAGATCATTTATTATGATCACCTACCATTCCGGTGTCATATATACCACAAGCATGGGAAATTGGCCAGAGACTTCCCACTGGGTCTTAGCCAAAGGCGAAAACATAGGGGTGCCCACAGGAATATTTTCGGGCCTCAAAAAGAACAACTGGATGTTGAATATCTGGTACAAATGTACGAGGTGGGACAAAATCAGGAGGATAGGCTAAGATTGATGGAAGGGTTGAAATTTTAGCTAGAGCAAGTCGATATTACCCTTATAAGTGTATTGAGTTAGGTTCCGGACCACTATGACACTATGGAAGGCTCAACAATTTTAGCAGGTACTATCACTCAATCCTCTCCATCTTTTATTGATACTCTTGATAATTTATTGCATGTCATAAAATCACCTGGTCCTTCCAGGCCTAAAGAAAAAGAGCCACAATGTATCAATAATTTTTCAAAGGCCATGGACAATGTTATCACTACTATCCCAAAGTTAACCATTGATACCTTTCCTTATAATTTGCAATCGTGGGATAAAAAAATTTTGCTTGTGGAGGAATTTCGGGCACTGGGAGGTCTCCCTATGTCTATCAAACCCAAAAAATCAAGTGGTTGTAAAACTGAGATCTCAAAGCTACAACTAAAAGCTATGATTGATATCGCAAATGTGAAACTAATTTCTTTGAAAGGGGTGCTTAGAGTAGTGCAATCCACTGTTCAGGTTACAAAATTTATTGTCCTTTAATTGTAGATTATTTTCTAGCACCCACAAGAAAATAGCTTTAAAATCCCTTTTCCTAAACTATAAACATGATTTGATTATGGTTCAAGAGACTTTGGGTCAGGGAGACCTTCTAATGGCATCCCTAATAATGGCATGGTAATTTGATTATTTCACTATTCTGTTGTTTGGATTTAGTAAATGGGTTGGACTTGGAGGGGAATCATACCATTTACCTATTCTCATGGAGTTGACAGGTCCAAACAAGAATCTTGGTGTGCCTTTTAATTTTAATTCAAGTTCGCTGAAGGATGCTAAATATATAAAGATTGTTAATGAAACTTGGAGCCCTATGGAGAGATCAGATTACAGATATTTTTCTTTGTCCTTTATGAGTAACCTAAATCTAATAAAAAATTTGACTATAACATGGGCTAAAGATAAATTAAAAAGGGATGAGCTTACCCTATAAGAGAGTGGGGAAGAATTGGGAAGAATGGAGAGTTTGGAAGCAGATGTCTATGAGAATGAGGTAAAGAGGGATAAAATAAAGGCTCTTGAGTCTAAGAGGAGGAATATTTTAGTTGATAAAGAAGAATATTAGTGATTAAAAAGTTAGGAAATATGGATTTTAATAAGGGACGAAAACACAACTTTTTTTCCAAAATTATGCTAAAGGGATAAAAAACTCCAATACTTTTAGGGAACTGGATAAGCTAGGTGACGAGACAAGGTAAAAAATTTCAATGAGATAGAATTAATGGGGAAAGGTCACTTCGAACTTCAAATATCTCTCTAGGGCCCCTGAGGGTTCCACTATTGTTGAGGTGATTAGGGTTGCAGAGAATTCTCTTAGATATACCGAAGATGAAGACATTATGGATTTAATGGCTCTTGTTTCAAGGTAGGAAGTGAAAAATCTACTTAAGTCCACACAAAAACATAACAGTCTTGGGCATGATGGCTAAACTGTGGAATTTTTTCAACATTTCTTTGGGTTGTTTGGGGAGGAATTGGTGGGAGTGGTGGAGGTTTCCAAAATTAAGGGGTTTTTTCATGAAACTTTCAAATGAACCTCTCTAACACTTGTTCATAAATAGGATTCACCTTATCCATAAATATGATTCACCTTCCTCTTCATGCAACTGTATATACAAAATCATTGCAGAAATTATTGCTATGATATTGAAAGAAATTTTGTCTCGAAACATTTCTAAATAACAGTTTTGTTTTTTGAATGGCAGGTATATTCATGAAGCAATTACGGTGGCCCAGGAATCAATGCATAACATTAAGCAAGAAAGGTAAAAAAGGATGATTGTAAAAATTAACATTTCGAAAGCATATGATAGGATCAACTAGATTTATTTGAGATTACTATTAAGTCACCTGGGATCTGGTATTGATTTTGTAAACTAGATAATGGGTTGTATCCCAAATGTGTCCTTTGTTGTTCTTATCAATGGGGTTGCTTCTTCATTTTTCCATAATCAGAGAGGGCTCAAACAAGAGTGCCTGTTATCCCCCATTTTATTCCTTCTAGCAGCTAATGACTTAGTTAACTTATAATTATGGCTAAAATAAGAAGAGATCTTAAAGGCATAGAAGTTGCTATAAATATGTTTATTACACATTTTGTTTCTGTGGATGGCACTCTCCTTTTTGGAAATGGGAAGAAGGAGGAAGTTTCTAAAAATTTCACTAGACCTATTTTTGAAAGCTACTGGTATGATCATACATTCTGAGAAATATTCATTACTATATGTTGTTGTCTTAAGGCCGGACCTTGAAAGGATAAAAAATTTCTTTCATTTTGATTTTCAACCTATAGGAGCTTACCTCAAGTACCTGGGGTTCTATTTGAAACTGGACACATATAGAAAACATGATTGGTTTTGGCTTCTGTAAAAAATTGAGAATCATTTAAACCTATGGAGTTATAAGTGTCTCTTTAGAGCAGGAAGATTGGTTCTCATTAAGTATATATTTATGGCCATTCTGGTGCATTGGTTATCTATGTCTTCGGTCCCAAAAGGAATCCTTCTCAAGATAAGAAAATATGCAGTCGCTTCTTATGGTCCGAGAAAAATTAGGAATATGTAATTCCATGGGTGGCAAGGGAAACAAATATCGGACCAAAGGAATGGGGAGATTGGGGTATAACAACATCAATACATTCAAAAAAAATTTGAAGTCTCTTATTACAACATTTGTATCATTTTTTTTATATGAGTAACCAAGAATAATTCCTTCATCTTTTCTAGCTTCAAACTTACCAAGCTTTTCATCATTATTTTTCATGAAAAATTTACTTGAAAATACCCTAAACTGATTTACAGTGGGAGGCTTACCATATCAAACTTCATAATAAGTTCTATCGCTATTTACTCAAACATGACCTTTGTTGATATTATTTACTCCATTATGGACTACTTCACCCCAGAAGGTGTTAGGTGCTCCACCCTAATCAAGCATAATACAAGAAATTTTTTTAAATTTTCTATTCATCCTTTTTGCCACGCCATTTTGTTGAGGAGTTCTCGCTACAAAAAATTTCCTTTTGATGCCATGTTTTTCACAAAAATCAAAGAATTCATCTGATATGTATTCTTCTCCTCTGTCAAATCTGAGACATATTATTTTTATATCTAACTCATTTTCAGCTAATTCTTTAAAGGCTTTGAATTTATCAAATTCCTCTTATTTGTATTTCAATAAACGATCTAGCACATTCTACAAAATTCATCAATAATAAGATATAGTATTTATCTCCTTGAGGTGAATTTTTGATACCGGATCGCACAAATCAATATGTATAAGTTCAATAGCCTTACTTGTTGATCCTTTTTTGGAATTTAATTGAACCCTGGTTTGCTTACTGAATTGACATGACTTGCATAGGCAAAGTGATGTTGGGAAAATCATGAAGAACTTTGAGCTTTCTTGATTTGTGCAGTTGAGAGAATCTTAGATGGCCCTACCTTTTGTGCCATAACTATTATTACTTTGATTTTCCTAGGTAAAATTTTTCTTGGATGCCTCTCAATACATTAATATTACTTGGAGTTATTGTTCCCTTTATTATGGTCTTCCATGTATCAAGTTCACGAACCACACCTTCTTCTGATCTTAAGAAAACCTCATTTCCTTGGCCAAAAATTGTGCTAACACTTAGCAAGTTGTTCTTTAATCCACCAATGAAAATAACATTATCAACTTTAACATTTTCTTTTAAAAAACAGATCCTTTACCTATAATGATATAAGGCGAGGCATTTCCAAAATTAGCATTATTTTCTATCTCTAATGCAATGTATGAAATGTGTTTATCTTTATCACCTGTCATGTGTTTTGAGCATACGATGTCGATGTACCATTGACTCTTGACGTTTTGCAAACAATTCTATGACACAACTTTCATATTCTAGGTACTGCCTTTTCCATACCTTAGAAGTTGTTGATATTTTATCCTTTTGAGATGTTGGCTATAATTTTCTCCTGCATTCAAATTCCTCATGTCCAAAGGTCTTATAAAATGAGCATTCAAACTTGTCATTAAGAGGTGAGAAGTTATTGTAGGTGTTTTTCTTCCTTCCTATCTCATTCCTTTGTTTTCTTGCTTCTCTAGTCATGATGGTTTTGTATGCAACACATTGAGCAGCATTGTGACCAAAATTATCACATGAGAAACATTGTCCATTAAAGTAGAAATTCTTCTGATCATAGAATCTTCTTGTGTTGTTTACCTTTTGACTGATGCTTCTCTTATTTTTTTTCCTTGAATTGGAGTGGACATGATTTACAAGTGAAGTATATTTATTCTTTTGCTAAAGGTTGGAGATTCGATGAATAGTTTTTACTGCATTTAGATAACTTCCAGTTGTTATAGAGGATTTTTATGTATTTTACATTTCTCCATTGAATCCAAGACCTGTCTTCATAAGAGGAGAGCAATGAACCTTAATAATTTCATCTAAGGTTTCATATCCTCTAGAAAATATATGATTTAGATTATTTTCTTCTCAAGTTCCTTTCTTAGACTTATTATTTCACATTATCACTTATCATTATGATTTTCCTTTTCTATGAGTTGATTGTTTAAAGTATGTATGGATAATTTTTTTATTCTAAACATACTATAAGCTAAGTGATTTCTTCAATGAAAAAACCCTTTTTCTCTAAAGAATCCATGGATTTGTCATCAAACTCATTATTACTTCTATCAAATTCCATGAGTAATTTAAGATCTTGATCAAAATTTCCTTTTTCACTATTTGACCAACCATCACTATCTTCATCACTATAATAAATTTTCTTATTTTCAAAACGTTTCATATTTCCTTTTGTAATTTTATTCCTCTTTTCGTGGTTTTCTTTATAAGGACACTTAGCAACATAATTAACAACTCTACCATAAGAAAATAACTTGAAGTGAAGCTTGCCTCTGAACCTTCTGGTGACTAGATGGAGTTGATTTAAAAAATTTACCTCATGCTCTTATGATATATAATTTGATTCCCTGTGTTATTCCTTTTCCTTTCATCTTGCAGTTGCTTTGAATGCAACTTCTTTGATTTATGAGGGACCTCCTTTTCTCATTTCAAAGGAACTTAGGATCCTATGAAGTTGTACAAATATAAGGTTGTAAAGATACTTCTTTTCCTCAATGGTAGATGTTGGGTGACAAAAGGTGCCTTTTAGAACTCCTAATTATCCCACATTAATCATCAATCCGGGAAAGTCCTGTTATTTCAAGAGTGTACACAGTATGTGGCTGCTATTAATTTAGAGAGTAATGTTTCCTAAATTGTAGCACAGATCTTGACACAAGAATAAATGGAAGCATCTAATAAAATCCAATTGCAATTATTAAAAGGAATATCAAAGCTCAATCTTCTATTGAAATCAAACCTTACAACAATTCAAGTAATAACATCATCAGTCGAAAGCACAGTAACAATAACTCACCTCTACTTAGTTGATTCAATCTAAACTATAATAAATCTCTACACAACATTCAATATAGGAATGATATCACTTCTGAGAGTATAATAGCAATAATCAAACTCTTGCAGATGATTAAATCAATACAATGCATTGTTAAGATGATTTGTGCTGTAATGAACAAACTTAGATCAAATGATAACGATGTACATTAGCACAGAACATATATTATTTTGATATAATAAATTAATGACGGCTAATGAAATAAACTCACAGAAACAAGGAATTATCAGCCAAGCCAACTCTGACAGATTTGGAAATATAACACAAGGAAGCAGTTAACTTCACCAGAGGTCGAGCCCTTAGCTGCCAGTGAGCACTGCTAAATTACTTCTGATAATGCGAGAGAATAGAAACTTCAATTATATATTAATCATTGAACTTTAGTAACATTACAGTATAATCCCATTGTCCAATGATGCAATCTTTAATTAAACTTACAACTTCAAAAATAACAGAGGTTCTCCCTTTCTTCCTACAATCGCTTTCTTTTATAATCAGAAACGGTAAAAAGTAAATAATAAGGGATTCGAAACCAAATTCTAACTTAAGACATCTTTTATATTCTATGCTAATCCCTCTTATTTGTTCTCAGCCTTGTATGCAACCGATGCATTCCTTCCTTTGCTTGTCGGATTCTGTTGTCCCAACGTCACGGAACAACAATTTTTCCTTTATCACTTTCCTACATAGAAAAAGGTAAGAGTTAGTTAAATCGTAACTGAAAACAATTCCTTAATTTCTTACCATAATTCCTCAATAGATTAACACATTAAGATATGAAAAAGATAAGAATCGAGGAAAACGATGATGAAATTAGTAGTAAATACATACCCATTTCGTAACTCAACATACTCCCCCGCTTACCCTATTTCATGTCCCCATGAAAAGAAATGATTTTGATGGAGTGCAGTTAATGAGTAAGCTGGATAAGGGGCATCAAAGATTGGTATGAGACCATACTGTTGAGCTAAAAGTGCAAAAGCGGGTCCTTCCTTACCTTCAGGAAATTCATAGATGACCTTGTAACCTTCAAGAGGATACCAAATGGTGGGACTATGAAACCGACATCCTAACCAATAGGGTCCTTCTTTTACAATGAGGTTGATATATGTGATAAAACGGGCTGCATCTGCTTTAAAATTTTGGTAATTAAATGGTTCCCTATTCTGCACACTAATAGTAGAGACCGTCCATCTAAGCTTGGACGCATTCGGAGAGGTTTCTCGAATGGATTGAAAATATGATACTCCATTTTGTACAATCTCTTTATGAATAGGCCCTAAGGTTTTAATTACCTCTTCCCTTTTCATCAGACTCTTGTGGTTGGCAAGCACTTGCAAAGGGTGCTTTGGCTCACTTCTTACCCATAGATCAAATATATGCTCTTGTCTTTGGAAGGCGTTATGATCTTTGAACCATTTAAGTTGATTAACTGCAAACGAAATAAAGGCCTAGAATTGGACATCTCCCAAAAAGGTTTAGGGTTCTTTTCTACCTCATCCTCTAATACAAAATTATGCAGGTAAACTTCACAGAGCAACCTTTGAACCTTTGTACCATGTTGTTTGCAACAATTTATAAAATCTTCAATTGTTTTTAATTCAATTCGTTTTCCAGCTCTTACGACTTTAATTTTCAATAGAAAGTATCGCTCTCACAAAAAGAAAGCGTAGTTAGTGGAGGGAGCCCTACATGCCAGGACATATGTATATAATGAGAAGATGGTATCTGTCCGAGCTATGGACCTATCTAATATGAGCTCAATTCTCTCTATTTTATCCTATGATTTTATGTATCTATCGAAGGTCTCACTCTCTGTCACATTCATTTCTTGAAGATGCCTCTGCAATGCTTGATATCTTTGCTGGGGAACAGTTTCTTGTTGAATTCATTCTAATGCGAGCCTCTTTCTGAAGATTTAGAATAATGGGGTCCTCGTGTGTCATGATGTATTTAGCTTGTATGCTTGTCTGAGTCTCTTTATCATGGGAGGTCCAAGCCTTTGTCTGAGTAGCCGTGCTGTGAGAGGGTACATCCTCTGCCTGAGTAGCTATATATGCAAAAATTGCATGTTGTTCCTCTTTAATGATGACTGGTTGAATGGGTATGGGCTCAGTTTGAGTCCTGTAGCTCTCTCTTCACGTGATTCCGTTTTTACAGTCGCGTTTGTTGTCTCTAGTTTTTTGTCGAGGACCTTTCTCGCTGTGAATTCTTTTGTTTTTCTTCTGAGCCTTTTTACTATTTTGCGTAGCTTCCATCTTTATTTCCTAAGCTTTTTAAATTTGGCTCTATACTCATTCGGAGGAGCAACTATTCTGCTGATAGTCTCATTAATAGTTTCTGCCTCTAAAGAGGTTGGTTGCTCATCTTGGCTCTGTTCTAAGGGGACCTTGTCTCTTGATTAAATATCAACTTCCTGAAGCATATCTATCTTTACTTCTTCTCTTGGCCTATGTTTTCTGTACTTAGGCTTACCTGGCTATTTTCTACCTGAAGTGTGTCACCGGGTTGGTGCACTACTTCCCGAATGGCCTCTACATTGGTTTCTGCTTCATGGCTTGCATATTTTAACGAATATGGACTCTTGGTATCTCCAGCATTTTCAAGACATTGGGTTTCTCCTAAGATATAATTGAGCATGCTTTCAGGCTGCATGTAATCACTCATGTTAGCCAAGACCTGGGCCAAATCAACATTGTGCAACAAGTCATCTTGCAGACTCATGCTTAGTATTGGTTCGTTTCTTTGTTCTTCTCCAGAATGCCCTGTTTCTTCCTCATGCTCTGACTTAGGGTTATTCTGGCCTTTTGACTCTGGCTACAAGTGTTGTTCATTTACTGGGCTAGATAATTCTCGAGGTTGACTGGTACTGCCTTGAGGATTTTCGGTTGCTCCTAATCCTGACCTTAACCTTGCATACTTTCTGCGCTTCTGAGGTATGTTTCTTGAACGGGTATTCATCTTCCTTTTATGAACCGGGTTAAGTGCAGGCAGGTTTGAACCACCCTCGAGAGCTAATATTAGGTCAACCCAGCTTGATTTCTGTCGGGCGAGGTTATGGTTAACTATTAGCCAGTTCAGACACTGGTGGCTTACTACGGCTTGTATGTGCTCGAACCGACTTAGCCTCTTGGTAGTGTTATGAAGTAAAGAGTTCAATAATGCAGGTAAATTAACAGAGAATTTTCATTTTAGAACTGCTAAGAGTTTCAGTCGACGTGGCCTTACCACATCTTTTTGCTCGTCGAATGTAATGTAGTTCTGGACGATTCTTGCAGGTTCTCCCCATGGCTCTCCAAGAGAAGATAGATGAATGCCTTTTCCCTTTTTGACCAGCTCCTGTACTTCATCTCTAAAAGCCTCGATAGTGTCCTGCAGCTTCAACTGCTTATCAGCCCACACAAGTCCTTTTTCTAGTAACCCCGATGCTTTCGCTATCACTACATCTGATACAGTTATTTTCCTGCCCCTTACCATAGATTTTCAATTCTATAGATTTCACAAGAACTCAATGGAAATTTCCTCGTTGGGTGGTTGGAATCTCGTAAAGTATGTTATCGACCCGGCTTGAGGTAAAATTGCCCTAGATACATTGAAACAACCAGTATTAGTGGTTCTCTGCACCTCCTCTCTCACCCCCCCTTCGAATTGATAGGTCTCCTATGACTAAATAAATGAAAATGATAAGGCACTGGTGGTGAAGTACAGGGGTAATGGATTGCTAGGGTACACTTATTAATGACAGGATCATAAAGGATACGGGGGTCGTGAAATCAAGGCTTGTACCAAGAATTATGAATAAATGATAAGCTGTAGTGATGTGATATGATAAATAAAAAGGGAAAACTTAGGTAATAACACTTCAGTGTTGTTATTCCACTTTAAAATGTTGTGATTTATTGAAAAATAAAAATAAAAAATCATGCATAAAGGTTCAGGGTATGTTAGGACCATAATCTCTTCATAAAAAAATTTATAATAAGAGGGTATTATAATAGTTACTAATGTAAAATAAAGCTTCAATACCATCAGCAGAGCTTCTGTTTTCTACAGGCATTCATAGCCTTGACAGAATTGCTTTTTAACCCTTGGGAACCATGATCCTTTATGTATAATTGGGGAAGTGTCTTATGATGTCCATAATAGAGACCAATGTGCTGGCTAGGTGACCAGATAAACATATTTCCATTCACTAGGAAGTAGCGAAAGTGGTCAGGCCAGCTCGTGATGAAACCTCCTGTTTCCAAGGATTTTTATTGCATCCATTGGATCATATCCCTGGTGTGGTGGCCATAGTGGGAATTCTACTTCGTTGCTTCCTTATGATCATGGTAGGTTGGCTCGTGATGATACCCCCTATCCTCCATCTGAAAAAATCATAAAAGTGTTAGTGAATATATATATATATATATATATATATATATATATAATTTTTTTTTTTTCTTTTTTTTTCTTTTAATCCCCATTTTATACATACAGGGTGGCTCATCACTCCTTAAAAGTAGGGACGAAGAAGTTTGACATAGAAATATATAAAAAAATATACCCATAATCTTATTGATAATATGTAGAGACAGTTATACAAGCAAGGGGGATCCAGCATGGTATAGATACTCAATCCGTTTGATTTATAATAGAAATAAGGACAGTAAAGTGAGATAGATAATTGTGTCCTTTTCTTTTTCTTTGGATCATCACAAAGCAATCTTGTTAAAAATGATAATATTCACAGTATTTTCCTATTCCACTAGACCTCCATATTTGTTGTCTTTAAATGCCAAGAAGGAAACTGAGGTGGTCTAGGGAATATTATACAAGGAAGAGAAAGAGGATGTTGAATATTCACAAAGTGTTGTTCTCTGAAATAAATAGAAAAAGAAAAACCCACAAAAAAAGTGTTGTTCCTTAAAGGGAAGAGCAGTTGTTCCCTATAAGGAACAACAAAATAAAATAATAAAAAATTTGTTGCTCCTTAAAGGGAACAATAGATGTTCCCTGTAAGGAACAACAAAAGAAAAATTAAAAAATAAATAAAAAAATGTCTTGTTCCTTTTAGGGAACAGCAAAAGAAAACACATGCAAAAATTGTTGTTCCTTATAGGGAACAATAGTTGTTCCCTGTAAGGAAGAGCAAAGAAATCTATACACAAAAATTCACATGAAAATTGTCATTCCCTGTAGGGAACAAAAAACCAAAATACGCACACAAATTTTTGTTCCCTCTAGGGAACATCAATCGTTCCCTGTAGGTAACAAAAAGGGAAAAATAGAGAAAGAAAAGAGAAAAAAACTAATGTACAAGCAAATCTAATCAAACGAAAAGGTAAATTTATGTAAAAGTTTCAAGAAAAAGTACATTTCTTCACTGGACTGGTGCTATGGAAGGGTTTCCCTCCTTAGCAAGAATTTGTATTGTGGAATCTTCTCGTATCTGTTGGTAAAAGAATTCCCTTGTAAGCGGTTTCTGATAGAGGCATACTCGATGTCCGTTTAATTTAGAAGAGTAGCCAGACCCATCAATGGTGGCAAATGTAAGGTTTCCATTATCATGCACCTCTTGTATCTCATAGGGGCCTAACCACTTGGTCTGGAGTTTTCTTGGGAAATCCTAGAACCTAGAATCATAAAAAAGTGCCCAATCACCTTCATGGGAGACCTTCTTCTTGACGAGGGCATCATGCCATTTCACTCTTTGTTGTTGGACTAGTGTTGTATGTTGAAGAGTTGATAGATGGATTTCGTCCAATTCATTGATTTGACATAACCTATTGATCTGTGATTCATTCAAGTCCAAGCCTACTTCTTGAGCTATCATCAATGTTTGAATTCCAAATTCTATTGGGAAGATAGGTTCTTTGCCAAACACTAGCTGATATGGGGAGTATCCTGTTATATAATTTCTGAATTTGTTAATAGCATAAATAAAAACTAAAAAATCCTTCTCTATTACTGTGTAATTCAATTCAGCGGGGGATAAGTTTTTTCTAATGTAGTATATAGCGTAGGGTTTGTTTTCTTATTCTTGGCCAAGAACTGCTCCAATGGTTGTGTCTGATGCATCTGCTCAAATTTGGAATGGTATATCCCATTTTGGTCCTCGTAGAACTGGTGCTATTCATACTAGTTGTTTTAGATCTATAAAGACAGTGTCACATTTTTCAGTCCATATGAAATCATTGTTTCCTATTAAGGTATATAATGGTGCAGAAATTCGTGAAATTTTTTTGATAAATCTATGATAATATCCAGCAAATCCCAGAAAACTACGTACCTTTGTTTGAGTGCAAGGGGTAGCTTGTAAGAGAATTACAAGTATTTTTGCAGGATCTACCTGAATTCCAGCTGCTGAAATGTAATGACCCAAGATCAAGCCTATTGTCATCATGATATGGCACTTTTCGTGACTTAAACATAGGATGGTAGCAATACACTGTTCCAGAACTTTTTCCAAAGTTTGTAATGCTTGCTCAAAGTGATCTCCATAGTGTGTGAAATCATCCATGTATACTTCCAATCCTTCATTTATCATATTTGCGAAAATACTGAGTATGTCTCGTTGGAATGTGGCAACTGCATTAAATAATCCAAGAAGTAATACCCTATAGGCGAATGTTCCCCACGGAGAGGTAAAGGTAGTCTTATCCTGGTCTTCAGGGGCAATTTGAATTTGGATATAGCCCCTGAAGCCATCCAGGAAAAAGAAAAATTTCTTCCTTGCCAGTGTCTCTAAGACCTGATCAATAAATGGAAGGGGCAAGTGGTTTTTTTGTGTTACCTTGTTGAGTTATCTATAGTCAACAGATATTCTCCATTTACCATTCTTTTTGGGAACCACGACTAATGAATAAACCCATTTACTATCATATATAGGATAATTAAAATTGACATCTAACATTTTTTGAAGTTCTTCTTTAACAATGTCTTTCAGGTGAGGGTTTAATATAGGCTGAGGTTGTCAAATGGTTTTGGTATCTTTCTCAGTGTAGATGTGACGCATGCATAACTGACGGTCGATCACTTTCATATCCGAGTAGTCCCAAGAAAAAGCCTCTTTATTTTTCCTAAGAACTTGAGTAAGGTTTTGTTGCTGGTCATCACTTAGATTACTGTTAATGTTCAGGATTTTCCTTGGCTTGATTTTGATAGGTTTTATATTATAAACAATGGTTGTAGGGATTGTTTGGTTATTGATTTCTCTTAGGGGATTTTATTCAATTTCATTGTCAAGTACTGATTTGATCATATGGCATTTTAAATTGGATACTATGGTAGGATGATTGATAAAAGTATTAATTATATCGTCTTCAATTTGGATTTTGAATTCAATGGCATCTACCACAGTTAATGGTGACCGAATATTTTCTGTGAAGTATGTTGCAGGTTGTTTCCTAGTTTTCATAATAGTCAAGATTGGCTAAGCAGGGGGTATAAAGCTAAATTTTTCACATCATTCCCCTTGGTTATAGTCATACTGCCTATCCGGCAGATTATATAAGCATCAACAGTTGCTATACAAGGCCTTCCTAATATTAAAGCATGTCCATCTAGCCGGTTTCTAGGATTGATGATCAAGAAATCTGTTCGGTATTCCCAAGAATCTACAGACACCATTACGTCTTATAATGTCCCTTTTTGTTTGAAAACCGATCAGTCAGCCAATTCCAGCAAGGTCGTGGTTGGATCCAAAGTTGTGATGCCAAGTTTTTGATAATTTGTTGTTTTGAGAATATTAATGGTTGCTCCTAAATCAACTAATGCATTGGGGAAGGAAAATACATTTATTTGTACCATGACTATAGGGTTTCCAGGGTCCTCATATTTTACCAGTGTTTCTCTGCCTGATAATAAATTAGACAAAGTTCTGACTACATGGACATTTGGGGTTGTTTTTATTTTCCTCTTTGGCCTTTTCATACACAATTCCTTAATAGTTTTTCCATAAATTGGAATTTCCTAAATAGCCTAGAGGAGAGGTATTTTCACACACAAATTTTTTAATTCTCCCAGAAGATCAAAATCAGGATATTCTATTGAGTGGGGTATAATCAATCTCTCTGGGAATGGTGGAGAAGAGGTAATAGTTTGATCATGGCTTTTTCGTCTACTCATATTCTCCATTTGAGGTGTTTGTTCTATAGGTAACGGATATTATAATTGTATATTTTTATCCTTCTCCAATTGAATTATCTATCCAATCTTAATTTAAGTTCATTACACTCCCTCAACTCAGTTTATGGCTCTGGTCCTTCCATAATATGTATGGATTGGACTAGTCTATTGCTGGGATTCGGGTTGGGTTGGGTTGGGATTTATGGTCGTAGATTTGATTGCGGGTTTTGTTGCAATGTGTAAGGTGCTGGTAAGGTTGGTTGAGGCAGAGGGACTATTCCCATAGGCTGGATTGTAGCTCTTTGCCAATTTCATTTCCAGTTTTGATTTTGTGGAGTAGAAGGATACCATTGGGAAGAATAAGGGTTGTTCTACCAGAATGGTGGTGGGTAAGGGAAATTTTGCGAACTATTGTTATTTGTATTTGACTGATTGGGCCATGGTGGCATAGAAAATGCTTGAGGTGGAAAAAATGATGGTTGATTCTACCATGTTTCCCCTTAATATTGATGAGAATTATATTGCTAGGAAGGAAAAGGGGAAGATGGATTGATAGGCATACCTGTCTAACGTGCCTGCCAGTGGCCACACTGGTTCAAAAGATATGCTAGTTCTACTTCTTCTTCTGCTTTCTTGAAGACTGCTTTTAAACCTGGGAGTGATGGGCAGCTTTCTGTGGCATGCTCTTTAGTGCATATAGCGCATGTTTGTATTGCATCTAGAGGGAATTCTTTATGGCTGTACTTTTGTCTGTAGCAAGGGGTAGAAAATAGCCATGTTCTATTCTGCTATAGCCTGCCTTTTCTTAGATTGCATGAAATCCAATTGTGTTTTCAGAGTCCCCATGATATCTTTCTTGAAATCCTCTAACAGATTTCCGATTTCACTTTGTGTAATGATTTCTCCTGAAGCTTTATTTTCTCTGAGGTTTGTGTCACGTCTGACTGGTTTCAGCCTTGAAATGCATCTGGAACACTTGATGCACAAATTTACTATATCGTTATAACTTTCTTGATAAATATCACCTTTACCCATTATATTTAGTGTCTCTACCCATTGGTCTTTCATATCTCTAATCAACGTGGTTTTTAGAACATTATCAGGCAGATTTTTATAAGGAGATATTTGCAGATTATAGTGGAAACGTTCTACATATTCTTCCAAAGTCTCGCTAGGCTTGGCTACCATTTGAAAGATTTCATCTTTCAGTTCTCTAGTTCAGCAATAATCTTGGTATTTTTTAAGGAAATATGTTTTCATTTGGTCCCAATCATTGATGGTGCCTCCAACAAGTCCCATGAACCAACGCAGAGCTGCTACCTTCAAATTAGTGGGGAATAGCTTCAGTTTCTTGGGATCGGTAATGTAATCATAGCCCCTGCATAAGACATCAAACTCAAAAAGAAATGCATCAGGATCTTCTAAAGTTAGCCCATGAAAGGTATGAATTTTATGTAATGGGATAGCCTTCATGATAGCATTGACAGCTATGTCAATGATAGGGTATTACAATTTAGAATTTTTAGTTTTCTAGTTATAAGCCATTTGGTTAAAAATATGCCAATATCCTTCAGGGATCTCCGAAGCTGGAGAGTTTTTCCTAAGATAACTATCGGAGGCTGAAAATTTTTTAGTAGCACTACCTTGGTCCAGAAGTCTGGGTATCCTTTTCCCAGTCACTATTTCAAGAGATCTAGGTTTTGGTAATTCAATTTTAGGCTTACCTTTTTCTCCTTCTCCTTCACGGAGGTTGCAAGAACTTCCTTCTTATGGAGGGTAGGCTTGTATGTTCTCAGTATCTTGACAACTCTGCTCAGCCCTTTCATTTTGGCTATGAATCTAAGCATTAGATGAATATGGTGATTATGTATTTTGAAGGAAGTCAATAGAACATTTGGCAGTAATAATTCGGGGTCCTACTGATGATTGAGACTCAGATTTTCTTAAGATTTCATCAATAAAAGTTGATCATCCAAGGGTAACTGGTCCCTTATATTTTTCAGGTTTTGGAGGGATAATTTTTCCCTTGTCAGGTTTATTAGTCATTCATGCAAAAAAACCAAATGTTTATTTCTACCTTAGGTTCCTAACCATTCAGCTGGAAAGCGGGCAAGGGAGCAGGCATTTTACTTGCTCTATACGCAGGTTCTTACCTTCCGTTTTTAATACCGAATTCTCTCTCAAGCATCAAACACCTACTTCACTTTTCTATAATTGTGCTGAAAAGCAGGAAGAGGAGAAAGCACTTTACTCACTCATTAAGTAGCTTCTTACCTTCTGTTTTCAATACCCATTTCTTCCTCAACAAAAATTATCAGATATACATCACTCTTTGTAAATGGCTATACTCTCCCTGGCAACGGTGCCAATATGTTGGGTGACAAAAGGTGCCTTTTAGAACTCCTAATTATCCCACATTAATCATCAATCTAGGCAAGTCCTCTTATTTCAAGAGTGTACACAGTATGTGGCTGCTTTTAATTCAGAGAGTAATGTTTCGTAAATTGTAGTACAGATATTGACACAAGAATAAATGGAAGCATCTAATAAACTCCAATTGCAATTATTAAAAGGAATATCAAAGCTCAATCTTCTATTGAAATCAAACCTTACAACAATTCAAGCAATAACATCATTAGCCGAGAGCACAGTAACAATAACTCACCTCTACTTAGCTGATTCAATCCAAACTATACTAAATCTCTACACAGCATTCAAGATAGGAATGACATCACTTATGAGAGGCTACTAGCAATAATCAAACTCTTGCAGATGATTAAATCAATACAATGCATTGTTTAGATGATTTGCACTGTAATGAACAAACTTAGATCAAATGATAACAATGTACATCAACATGGAATATATATTATTTCGATATAAGAAAGTAATGACAGATAATGAAATAAACTCACAGAAGCAAGGAATTATCAACCAAACCAACTCTAAGAGAATCGAAAATATAACACAAGGAAGCAGTTAACTTCACCAGAGGTGGGGCCCTTAGCCACCAGCGAGCACTGCTAAATTACTTCAGATAATGTGAGAGAACATAAACTTCAATTATATATTAATCATCGAACTTGAGTAACATTACAGTATAATCTCGTTCTCCAACGATACAATCTATAATTAAACCTAAAACTTCAAAAATAATAGAGGTTCTCCCTTTCTTCCTACAATCACTTTCTTTTATAATCAGAAAGGGTAAAAAGTAAATAGTAAATGCGATCCCTGAGGATATCCTGATCCTGATGGAATCGCAACTGATTTCTAACTTAAGACATCTTTTCTATTCTACGATGATCCCTCTAATTTGTTCTCGGCCTTGTCCGCAACTGACATGTTCCTTCCTTTTCTTTTTTGATTCTACTGTCCCAACGTCAGGGAACAACAATCGTTCCTTTATGACTTTCCTACATAGAAAAAGGTAAGAGTTAGCTAAATCGTAACTACAAACAATTCCTTCATTTCTTACCATAATTCCTCAATATATTAATACATTAAGATATGAAAAAGATAAGAATCAAGGAAAACGATGATGAACTTATTAGTAAATACATACCCATTTAGTAACTCAACAGTAGAAACTTTTGAATCAAATTTATGAGTTACATATCTTAATATTTTCTATAATAAAATTGGGTCTCTTATATCTTAACCAAGTTCTCTCATATGATTCACAATGTCATCTATTTGTAAACAATACTTTCATCATTAGGAATCTTGAGAATTTCATATTGAATTCTAAGAGTTTGGAGATGAACACTTTTTACCTTGTCATCACTGTCATAGCTCTAGATGATCCCGTCCCTTATTTCCTTTGTTGAATTTAGCTACATAACTTTTAAGAATTTAGATTTTTTCAGGCTTCCGAATAACGCATTGATAACTTTTGCATTGGTTTCATATTTGTTCTTTGCTGCTGCATCCGTGAGAACTACAACTGGATACTGGTAAGCTTCTTCAACAAGTGCCCACACATATGATCCAAGAGGCTCTAGATGGGATATTATTCTTGTCTTCCATAAAATTCAATTACATTCATTCAAGGGTGCTAGTCAGATAGGTGATGTTCAGTATTTATTACTCATCTTGGCAGGTATTCCTTTAAGTGATCAAGATTCTTATGAAGGATCTTCTCTTATACCAAGTGTTGGGAAAAATACTAAGAGGAGTGGGGGGGTAGGGGGAGGGGTGGACTAAATACTTTAAAAACTCATGCAAACTTTTAATTTTATTTTACGAATTTTGTACGTGACTTGACTAAAGAAAAGTAGCGTATTTACGTGATTTTTATTAAGGAAACTAGCGTATACCTAGTAAACATATCATTCAAATAAAGATTCATTTACTTGACTTAAACAAGTGCATTAGTGATTGATCAGACATTTGATAAGTAGTAAACATGTGAAGTAAGAATACATTAAACAATCACAAATAAGAAACACATATGAACACCAGGATTTAAGGTGGAAACCTAATGTTGAAGAAAACTATCGTTGTTGTCCTCTCATTCTTCAATATTATTATTATGTGAAACCTCTTACATTCTTGTAATGGAACAGACTCATAACAAAGTGTAAGCACCACCCTGTTGAAGGCAACAAACTTCACTTTCTCTCCATCTCCTACTGGAAGAGAGCTCCAACCCCCTAATCTCGTTTACCAACACCCACTAGAAGGGAGCTTCAGCCCCCTAATATGATCACCAGCTACTACTCATAGGAAGATTTGATAGGGGGTATCATGTGGGAAGGTGGACACTTGTTACTACAAAAGTGTGTTGTAGCTCACGAATTAAAAATGTTACAAGAAAACCAAATGCATATGAACATGTGATCATAAATTTTTGTACCCTGGGAGCCTGATGTATGAGCATCAACCCAACCTCTATAAAATAATTAAAAAAGGATGAGCTTCTAGAAAGTGGACATGACCATGAGGATAAAGTTTCCTTGAATGCACTAATTTTTCCTAGTTCCTATTGATAGTGAACACATTTAGAGATTATGTTGAAATATTTATAGATAAGATCATGGAGTCATAGTGATCTATGGAAATTTAATTTCCTCTATAAATCTATCCTTTGAGGATTGGAGAAAATTACAATTAGGTGAAGAGAAGGCCCATCAAGACAGAAAGGCCATGAGAAGTAATTGTGTATTTTTTAATAACTTATTCCTATGTGTTTTTATATATGTGTTATATTATTATGGTATGAATATTTGGTATATATGCATGACATGCATTTTGAGTTACACATGTGTTGCATGGCTCAGAGGAGGAGAACCAAACGAGTAAATGATGGTCACTTCAATTTCCAATTGCAAATTAAATGAACCTAAGTGGAAAGCTTTGTTTACAAGGGAACGATCATGATGCAGTTGGAAGTACAAATAAGACTGTGATTTAAGAGTATTTAGAAATTAACATTGCATGGAGATGATCGATTGTGCACAAGAGGGTGTGGATACATGAGAAAAGGAGTGAAACATGCGATGTTGAAATTTGGTATTGACCAAAGAGCGTGAGGAATAACACTACCTGCAACATGACAGAAGTTCCTATGGTGCTTTCTCCCTTTCGACCCATGAGTTTTTTTAAAACCCTACATTGCATTGTTGACTCTTAGAACCCTGTAGTTTTGAATTTTTGGTGTGAATTTTCATGCAAGGACCATGCGTGGGAAGATAATGTTCTTGGTGAAAGATGCACAAAATTGAGTATTAAAGGTTGATTGTGCACCCATAACCGATAGGTCCAAAATCAAGCCCAAAAAAAATATTGAAAACGATAGACCCCAAAAATCATTTTCATCAGAAGTCACTTTATATGGCACTTGTTCATATGACCTTATTTTAAGTAATCAATTTAATTAAAAAGAAAAAAAAGGCATTACCACTTTAGAGATAAACCTCTATCTTGGATTTGTGTTTGTTACTAAGGATGTTATAAAATATTTCCTCGAGGTTAAATTCATACTATTTACTTAATAATTATTGATAATTAAATTAAAAAATTTGAAGCACTATTCCAAAATAAATATTCCTATGAACATTAAAATAATTAACAATATATATAGATATATTAATTTGAAATATATATATAGATATATATATATTAACAATATATAGATATATATCAATTTACTCTAAAATAACTATGTTTAAAAAAACACAATAAACATATAATTTTATGTATAAAAATATATTAAAAAAACAAGTGAAATATATATAGAAAATTTCAAATAAAAAACTTGTATGTAAACAAAAATAAGAATTTTAAGATGGTACACAATTTTTTTTACTCAAATATAACTCCTAAGTTAAATTTTGTATACCATTATAGAAAAATAATTTAGATTTGTCATATTACAAACTTTCTTGACTTGTTAAGTGAACATAACTATAGTGATTTAGAAAATAGTTTATCTTTTCTTTTTTATTATAGAAATAAAGTTTTAGTAAGTCTCAATCAATCTCTTACTTTATTAAGCTCCAATGGACCATAATGGCATTTGTGCTACATCATCATCATAATCATCAATAATATTATAGAAAAGTTTTAAATGAATATTAATTTTTTATATAGTAAATATTATTTATTAATCTAAATTATTGTATAAATAAGAAGGAAATATTCACATATAAAGAAATATAATATGTTAACAATTTATAAATAATATAGTGCTAACAGAGAAATAATATAACTTTTAAGGTATTTTATAATATTGAGGTTATTAGCATGGAAGTTATAAATAATCTTACTTAGCTTTTTAGAATGAAAAAAATAATATAATAATTATAATTTAATATAATAACTAGTGATGTTTATATAATAAATATAAATTAATTTTCTATTTGTTATTGGAGACTATCTTTGGTCCCTGAAGATGTATGGAGTTATCATCCAAAACTTTGGACGGATCACACATATTACATAGTGTTATTCAAGAAATATCTAACAATAATTTTCTATTGTAAATAATAGTATGATAATTATGCAATAAAATATAATATATGAAGAATTAAAATCTGAATAAATAAATAGGTATTATTATAGTTTAATTTAAATATAGATTATTTTATAAAATTTCACATAAATAAAAATAATAATTAGCATAATAAAAAAATATTTATTAATAACTTATAAATTATGTAGATGTAATTTATATGATAATATACATAATTTATATCACCTGAAGCATGTAAATTAGAGATTTCTTCCTAATTATAATTATCCAATGGTGAATTAGTTTTACTATAACTTATTAGTTGTACAACAGGGAAGAATGGTGGATTGATCTAGTCTAGTTCGGATCTCAGGAGATGGCGGCAGTCGAATAAGGGCCAATATGTAGCATCCTGCAGACGTTGGAAGCAAGCAGTCATAGAAGTGACTTCTCCGAGAACTTGGCAAAAGCTCTTCAATGGTAGGGGAGGGGAAAAGGAAGAATTTATCTATGGAAATATGACAGAGACAGAGAATGGCGACCTAGGGGTGTTGTGGATGGATCTCAACGAAGGGACGACAATAGAGGCCCTAATTTTCAGCAACGGCTTGGAGGTAGGTTCTCTGTGTAGAGGGCCTACAAGGCACCAATGTATCGTGGAGGGGATTCTCACTCTATCGTCTTGGTAAATCGGGTTACTCAAGTTATGCCCACAATGGGTCAAACTATCCCTGATTTTTGAATTTATTGCATGTTGCTATGGTTTTATTGATTACATCGGTATATATGAAGACTACGGTTCTCTGCTCTTGACGAGGGCAGCGTGGGGGGTAAAGCCTCACCGGTTACCTCTGCAGCACAGATTAAGGGAATGGGGTGAGGTTAGACCCACCTATGGGCTCTCCTCAATTATCATCTTCATGCCCCTCGATAAAGTGTATGATCTGTTGGTGGGATTGGCACTAAAAAATATAACACAGACACACGAGTTGGGGACTATACCTTGAAAATAGTTTTCATATTTTCATAATAAAATATAGATGGGAAATCAAGAACACTCTGGGTATAGCATGTGGATTTGGTCATAGACGTGAAGCACAATATCCAAGTGTAAACTAATTTTCCATCCACAAAACAAAGCTTGATATATTCATGGAAGGTACTACAGGAAGAAGCCCAATTAAAATAATACCATATCTAGAAAAATTCTTCCATTGTCCTGAATTTAAGGCTAAAAGGTTGAACTCTAGGAGGAAAACATCCACTAGAGCCGAATATAATATAACAACTGAACCCATGAGGGGAGCCAACAATGAAAAAGCTTGCTCCCCAAATGGTGTCTCGTACAGGAACATTCTGCAAGGGAAAAATGCATTACAAACAACTTCCGAACCAATATAGAATACTCCCAAACCATACATTGTGGAGCAACTGAATTGTGTGGTAGAACTGGATAAAAATGCATCAGAGATCGATGAATTTCACTCCACATTCAAATCACAGGCAATAATTTACAGATTTAACTATTTTTGGCCCAAACCAATGGAGCTTTTCCATTGGATTTTCACCAATTGGACTATGGATTGTGATATCCATCTCTGCTCCAAGGGGTATTTTATTTTCAAGTTCTCCACTATACAAGCCAGAGATATCATTCTTAGGGTGGGATCATGGTTGTGGGGTTCTACCGAACTCTTTATCACACCTTCGTTCCTTGATTTTGACGCAAATACGATGGAGATAACCAGAATTTCATTTTGGGTACGGCTGTATAATCTCCTCCTTCATTTTTGGAATGAACATGTACTAGAAGGCATTGGAAATATTATAGGGAGATACATAAAATTAGACATCCAACGCCTGGTGGAGAGAATCTTCACTTTCGCTCAAATCTCTATTGAGGTGGACCTCAACAAAGGGTTACCTAAAAGTATGCATTTGATCCATCACCAGAAAAAATGGCAGCAACACCTTGATTATGAAAATAGTGCATCTAGATGCAAAATATGTAGGAAAAGTGGTCGTTTACAAAACACATGTCTGGATGGTAGATGAGAAAAAAAACAAAAAAAGATAGGGAAAGCCTCAAAAGGTTGGAAATTCCTCTCAAGTGGACTAGAGAAAGAAGCATAAGAAGGCGATATACCCATTCTGAATGAAAGCAATCAAGGTGTAGCAAATCCTAGGTTCCAGATCATGAAGCAGAAGATCTAATTGGGTCAAATTCAATGCCTCATCTGGCACAAACCATGGTCGATCTTTTGAAATGTAGGGATCAATCTAATATAAGCTCAAGAGCGAATAAAAGATCACATGTGTTTGAAATCTCAGATTCCAAGAAAGAAAACTCCATGAGGAACAATGAGTTGGCCTTGGTTCCTTCTTCCCTGCATTCAGGGACTTGGCAAATCATTCAAAACAGAAAAGGAAAGCGTGAAAATCTGAGCCCTGTAGGCAATATGTAAATTTTTGGGTAGCCTTGGTACATTGTGTGCTTGATCACACGTGCCCATTAGGTGTATTGAATGCTTAATTGCATCTGCAAAATGTAACTTTTCATTAATTATTAATAGAAAGTTGCTGATTTTTTCCTGGGAAAAATGAAAAAAGAAAACACTAAATCTAAAACTGAATTCTAAATAAAATTTTATAACACTAAATTGAAATCTGAATTTTATATAAGATATTATAGGGAAAACAACACCTCCTCATATTAGATAAATTGTAAGTAAGCACATTGCTATTTTTAAGTAGTTTAAGGGACATGCTTGTTGGAAAAAGTTTATATATTAAATTTCAATTTTAATAATTTTTTATCTTTCCTCAGTGGTTTTCTCAATTATGATTTTAATTCATTCTATTTACAAGACTTTAGTAATTTGACCTTGGATTCTTTTTTTAAAAATAACGGTGATAGTCGTTAAACTAGCAATTTGCCCCAAAAGGTGCATGGAGAGGCTGACAAGATTGTTGAATTGGAAAATTTGTACTTTGATTTGAAATAATAATTTTTTATTTATGTTGTTTAGCATATTTGTTTTAATTTTATAATATACAACTAAAATGGTAATTTAAATATTTCGATGATGCACAACACAAGAACCATGATGGCTTGTCCTTCACTTTTGTTTCCCCACTCTGACATCTTAAGCTATGGGCGACTTTGGTATTCTTGTGGATTGCGACATATTAAACTATGGGTGACTTGGTCCTCTTGTGGATTGTCCTTCATAGTGACTTCCTCACTCTGTCATCCCTCTACCAAATATTTTTATTTTATAATTAATGAATAAATATCTTTCTTATAAAATGTCCATAAACATATTAGATTTAACTATTCAAAGTCTAAATAATAACTTCCTGAACACAATAACCATGATTCTTTGACATCATAACCTATGGGTGACTTGGTATTTTTATGGATTGTGATATCTTAAAATATGGGTAACTTGGTCCTCTTCTGCATTGTCCTTCATGACTATCCCATTGTGACATCCCTCTACAACATATTTCTATTTTAATAATGAATAAATAAATACCTTTTTATAAAATTTCCATAATCATATTACATTTAAATATTCAATGTCTAAATAAAAACTTCCTGAAAAATATTTATTATTATTATTATTTTTATATTATTATATATAACTTTCAACCTTAATTATTATAATAATAATTTACATTACCAATTTTATAGTATTTTACAACTTATTTTAAAATCGACCGCTTCAATCAATACATTTGGATTGAAATATATGATTCTACCACCAATAGGATATTTCTCGCAATCTACTATTTCGCTCCCACCAACTCTAAATCATATAAGAAGAACAACCTGGACAAGAATTTTCCTTTCAATTCTTTAGAAAAATACATCTTCAACCTGAGAAATGATGGTAATATCCTTTTACTCAGAGACTTTAATTATAGAACTTCTACTAACCTAGCCATTACATTAAGCAACAAATCTAACCTCGACCCCTTATGGCTTGATGAAGATAGTAACTTAGCTAATAAATTCAAGAGAAAATCTGAAGACATTATTGAGAACTTATTTGGCACCAAGCTCCTCAAACTATACAGTTCCCAGGACTTAATTACTTGTAATGGTATTAACAAGTGGCCCCTCTCCGGTCATATGACATGTTTCCATGCACTGGGTAGCAGTGTCGTGGATTATGCTATATCTAACATAATCTTCCTCAAACATATTATAAAATTTGAAGTTCTTAATGGATTCGAACCTAATTTTGACCACGGACCTCTATCTCTATCCCTCAATCTTGCTATGCATACCACCCACTTGCAGGAGACCAATGAAAGAAAAAGACACATTTGCTTTGATGGAAGTAAAACCGACCTCTTGTTAAGGTATTTACAGAGGGATTTAGGCCCCATGAATTATAATAATAAAATTGATCAAATTTATTACCATTTCACTATTATCCTTTCCAACACGATTAGGAAGTTTTCTAATGAGATTTCGTTTAATAAGTCTAATAGAACTTGGAATCCATGATATGAAAAATATTGCAAGATGGTGAGGAAAGCAATCAAAGATTCTCATAATGAAAAAATTAAGCTATATAATATAAATATATACACAAATATCATCAAGAGGAAGAAAATATCATATATTAATAAAACGGAGGATTATCTTCTCCATCTTTCTAAAGTCATGCCCAAAAAATTTTGGCAGAATGTTCTTGTCCATAAAACAAAAGATAAGCATTTTATCCCCTTAGAAAACTAGGACAACTATATTAAGAAGTTGTATGACTCTCCAGACACTATGAGAACCACCTTAATCACTCAAATTAAGGAGGATTTATTCTCTCTTGACGACATTGAGTCTGGTATTAATAAGATCGCTAATGGGAAGGATAAAGGTATTGAAGGACACCAGGCTGAGATCCTTAAAATGGGAAGATCTATCCTCATTCCTTATCTCCACAAGCTTCTCAATATGGCTATAATGCATGGCTTCCCTCAAATTCAGACGCAAATCCTTATTGTACCTGTATTTAAAAATGGGGACAAGAGTGTTCCATCCAACTACAAGAGCATTATGGTTATCCATATCCTGACCAATCTTTATGGGTTCATTTTGGAGAAGAAGCTTTTCCTTTGGCTTGAAACCCAAGGAAAAAGAGCTAAAGGGAAAGTTGGTTTTAGGAGACATCACTCAACTATTGACGATCTAGTGAGTCTTAGAATAATTGCAGAGGAATGTTGCAATAGTAAAGTCGATCTCTTATGTTGCTTTGCGGACTTTAGAAAATCTTTAGAAACTGTCCCTTGGGATAAATTTTGGGATAAACTTAAAGAGATCATGGTCCCTCATGAGATGAGGATTGATGTGATCCGTTTCTACGAGGTCTTCACTACAAAAATTAAGACCAAGAATGGGTGGTATAAAGATATTAAATGCAATGTTGGAGTTAAGAAAGGGTGTCCCCTATCCCCTACCCTTTTTGGCATAAACATAGATAAGCTAGAGAAGTGTCTGGAATCAGTAGGGTGCAAGGGCACTGAGCTTGCTGGTGTTCTGATTAGTCTTCTCCTCTATGCCCATGACCATGATAAGCACCTCCAGATTCCTTATGACTACTGATCTAATATGGGTATGAAACTTAAAATTGACAACACTAAAGTCATGATCATTAAATCCAAAAATATCACCGATGGTAGTTTCATGTATAATAATCAGTGCTTAGAGCAGGTTTCTTGTTATAAGTATTTGGGAATTGACTTCCCTCATCATATCAACTAGAATTATAATATCGAGAAAAGGATTATTGGGGGTTGGAAAGCTTATTATGATCTTGAAAACAATTGTAAGTCAGTCAATATTTACATTTGGAGTAAAAAGAGGTTCCTCTTTAAGACCCTTGTCACCCTTGCTGTCTTATACATATGTGAGGTTTGGGGTTGTATTATATCTAGAGAGTCATGGAGGAAGATTGAGATGATTCAAAATAAATTAATAACCTACAACCTTAAGATCAAGGGAAATAATTTGTATCCTATCCTCTTGATTGAATCTGGTTTGTCCCCCATTGAAAGTACATCTATATTTAGATATATGATTTATAATAAGAAGCTTGACAACATGCAATAAAAAGTCTCCCTAAAATTTCTTCTAATTGTACTCAAAACCCTCACCTTTTCCTCAAGTGTGGATGGCATAAGGATGCCTTGTCCCGGCTCAACCATTGGGGAATTAAGGAGGAGCACAATATGGGAGGAAAATATAATATAAAAAATACTACTACCTCCAAGTTTAAGGAAAAGTTGTGGGAGGATCAGGAGCTGGAGGGTAAAAGGAAGCTAATATACTGTAAGGAAGTGATCAACCCCACCCTTGATAATCAGAATTATCTCTTTGTGTTTTCCAACAATAAGAAGAAAATGAACATCGCTAAGATAAGAACTAATTCCCATGAGCTTCAGAGTGATACTGGGTGGTGGTATATTCCCAAGAACCCTTAGAACGATAGAATCTGTTAGATTTATGATTATAAGTAGGTGGAAGATGAAAATCACTTCCTTTTATACTGCCCGACTCTTGCTCACATTCGCTCTCAATTCCCTACCATCTGCCACCCTTCCAATATTCTTGACCTATTAAGCCAACCCACCTATAGTGATCGTGGAGCACTTATTTCCCTTCTCTTTGACCATAGAAGAAAGATTTTGAAGAATCAAAATTAGATTATTTCTCCTCTCTTAAGTTCTGATAGGACGCATTGTTATTAATTGATGGTAACCATTATCATCATCATCATCATATAATTCCATTTAAAATGTTAAATTTTTTTAAAATCATTATACTATTCAATTTATTATGACTAGTTATAAAAAGTTTCATACTTTAAAATATTATTTATAAAATGGTTAAAAAATATATTTAATAATGTGACCACTTATTTTTTTACTTTGTAAAATATTATTTATAAAACTTTTAAAAATTATATTTAATAATGTGACCGCTTATTTTTATTTTTTAATCTGAAGGCATGGGACTGTACATGATTATTGTTAGCTTGTAATTGCAAATTATAGTTGCTAATTGACTAGTGGATTCAATTTGTGATTGATATTCAATAAGGCCTTTCTACCTTAAATTCCACAAAAGGAGAAAATAGCCCAATTTGGCAACTTTGGAGCATAGTTACCAAGTTTTACCAAGTTTGGCCGAATTGGGTAATACAAAATAATTCCATTTGAATATTAATACACAATTTTTCTATATGGTAATATTGGGAAACCAAATGTTATTGGTTTAAAAAAATTGAAACAGGAATAACTTCTTGTTTAAAACTCATTTGGATTTTTCGAGAAACATTCTTTTGAAACATAGAAATAAAATGTGTTGTTTACTATGAAATCCTAAACACTATAGGTTGAGATTACTAGGTCTTTGTTCAATAAAATCATGAGGGTAGTGTTTATTATAGGAATTTATTTTTAATGGATCACAATTAAAAAATTAGTTTTTGAATATTATTGTTGAATAAATTTATATTATATAGTTAAATGGTATGAAAGTCTGTTTCACTACTTGAGAGATAAATTTATGGATATATGGACTTGTAGGGGAGCAGAGGATAGGGGAGGATGAGGAGAGAGAGAGAGAGAGAGAGAGAGAGAGAGGGAAGGGGAGGGTGAAGAGGAGGAGGAGGGAGGGAGAGAGAGTGAGAGAGGAGAGGGAGTGTAAGGGAGGGAGGAAAATTGTGAGAGGTGTTATCACTCAGGTTTTCCTAGAAGTTGTGTAAGAGGAAAGTATACTCGAGGTAACCACAAACCAACCTTTTAGATGCAGAATCTAGCCAATCTGCATCCAGAGAGGGCTCTCTCTTTATAATTTATATTTGTTCTTGAAAGGTTTTAGGCTAGTTATAGATTCAAGGGTTTGTTTGGAAATTGGTGGAATCCACAAACTAAGGGCAAGGTTGAGAGCTTTCAGTCCATTGGGCTATGGACTCAAAGGATGGCTTTACTAGATTTCTATTCTAGGCACAAGATGGTATTACAGGGCAAGATAGCTAGACAGAGAACAATCCTTAAAATTTAAAGTGGATGGGATGATTTTGAAGGGATGAAAGGCAGCTAAGAATCTTTCACCATGTCCAAAAGAAAGAAATGAGATGACTACAAACAAAGAGCAATGAAGAATTCTTTATTATAGTAATCAACAGTGTTTAAATTAGAAAAGCAAGAGCATTTAAGAATTCATGCTTATAACTAATTTAGAAGAAAAAATTAAGAATAATTACATTTGAAAACAGAGTACAATTAAGTAAATTCTGTTTCAATCCTTTATGTAAATTATTCAGAAATGGATATGATGGTATTATAAACTAATATAAAATTTCAGACAAAGGGTAGAAAAACTTATTGAACTGTAGTCCAACACATGAATCCTGCAACAAGTCCAGTGCTTTAAATCGTCATCCAGTAAGCCACGAAAAATTTCTCCAAAATGATTTTATTCCGAAAATCTCAATGTTACAGTAGAGTAATAGAATCCACCCCAAATGCTTCCAAGAGTGGAGTATTTATACAAATTCTAAACTAAAATATCTTGAAAAAATATCAAAATTGGTTCACAAATCTCTCCAACTAGTTTACATAAATAGAACTAAAGTAAAGGACACTCAAACTAATGCATCTATTTGGCACTATTTTTGATGGATAGGTGATGAAAAAGAGGAGAATTCGAATTTGATCCAACTCTTAGTTGATGATGAGGCATCCAAGTCACTAACTGCTTCCCTTTTTTGTGAATTCTGCTCCAACAATTCTGCAAACTTGGGGTCCAATGATACCTTGTTATTTCTCAATCCGTAATAGATATGTAAAAAGTGAAAGAGGTTATTGTAGATAAATATGTTGGTGAGATAAAAATATTTCACTTTCCTAAAATGTCTCTCCAGTTGTGCACAATAGGCTCTGCAAAAAGATGTGTAAAACAGAGTTTTTACAGAGTCTGAAAAATAGCCTCTAAAGACATGCATGTATCTCTCAGCCTGAAATCACTGTGGAAAAATTGATATAGGTTTTTGTATATGGGTCTCTTAGGAACAAAAACCTCCTTCAGTTTTGTAAAATGTATTTCGAATTGGCCACAATATTCTCTGAAAAATGATGACTTAACTGGTATTTTCTGCAAAAAGTGCTTTCCATCATTGTTTAATATTTCCAAAACCATAATAGCTGTTAGAAACGTGAGAGAGGTTTTTGTAGATAATACTCTTAAGAGCATAAACCTCCTTCAATTTTTCAAAATTCATCTTGGATTGATGAAAATAGTTTCTGCAAAACTATGACTAAAATATGCAATTTCTGCAAAAATGTTCCTTCTTGTTGTATTTTTCATCTTTTCACTTTTTTGTTCCTTTGACTGTTTTACTTTCACTTTAGATAAAATTCAATGTTGGTGAAAGTATTTTCATCTCTTTTTACCATTTTACTGCCTCTGTAATTACTTTTAATGTTTTACCTTTGACTGCTCTGTAACTTCATTTTAACTTTCACTCTGACTTTTACCTGATACACTTTAACCACTGATACTCTTTAACTGTTATGCTTTTCCTATCCCTGTAATTTCTCATTTCACTTTTACCATTCACTGTGCACATTTCATCATTCTAATCTCTCTCTGACTTTGTATACAAATTTTTTGTTGAATGAAGATATTGAATTAAAATCTGAGAATTTGGTGTAACAATTTTGTCAACTAGTATTGAAATTGTTGGTCCAAATCCATATTCTGATGATAACCTGCTAAAATCAAACAATTTGTTAATGAAATCTAGGTCTCTATGAGGGGAATTCAATGGGGTTACATTCAGGGCTGCCGGAGCTTCCATTTTGGTTCTTGTGTATTCAAAATGGAAGTTTCTGGGTTTTCTTCACAGACTGAGCGCGATTTCAGTTTTAATGAGGGAAATTGGCACAATTGCAGGTTCGAGGGGAACAATTCATAGTTTAAAAATCAGGGAATGATCTTAGCAATAAGATTTTAACACTGATCCAGCGGAAAAACAAGGAACACAGAGTTTCTTTTCAAGTTCGGAGCACAATAGAAGAAATACTTGTTCTTGGAAGCAAACTGGGTTTTAACAGGTATCAGGTGATGGCAAGATGATGCTCGAACACAGGTCCAGCGAAATTATGGAGCGAAGTCGAATGGAACAGTGGATTTCAATGAAAATTCGAAAACCGTAGCAGAGAGCACAGTCGCTTTCAATAATGAAAATAACGGGAAAAACACGAAAATTTGTTTTATTTACAAGTTAAAAGGGATTTTTATTTTTTCGAGGAGTGACGTCATATTAGTACGGGCTGACGTGTGCAGGAGGGCTGGGTGGTAAGTGGTAAGCGGTAAGAGGTAATCCCCGCACCGCTTATGGACAAGAGTGGTATTAGATGAGTGGGCAGCGATTCCATTGGATCTTTGACGCGTGGCTGGTGAACTATTTGAAAACCACCAAGTCCCCACGCGTTAAAACTCTGACGAAGGATGGGTAGCGGAATCGCCGTGGAGCGTCGATCTATGGTGGGGTGATCTAACGGTGGAAAAGAAGGGGAGATGATGAAGCGTTATTGTGCGGGCCCGGCGGGGTTTTACACGTGATTATCGTTATTAATCATCCCTGGGAGCTTCTAATTGGCGGAGAAGGTTGGTTATTAACTAATTCTGATAATTAGTTAATCCCACTGTATAATGGAAATAAGGGTCGTGGTGGGGTTGAAACGTCGGGCGGAATGCCATGGTGGATGGGCCACGGTGGCATAGGACTTTTCAGTAGTTTGAATTAAAACTTTGGCTTTATTCATCTTTTTGCGTTTAAACATATATATCATATGTTTAAAGTTTATTTCGTATATTTGTTTTTTATTTTATTATATGGTAAATAAATAAACATTATTTAACTACCATAAGGGGCGGGACTATAATATAAAGGTATATTTAACCAAAGTGTGTATGAAGCGGGTTTTTAATGAATATTTGGGAAGTAATTACTTTGGTTAAAACATAATAGAGGGGTTTTTGGGATATTAATTTAAAAGGAGTTATATACTTAGGATAAGGTATTTTATTAGGGATTTAGTACAATAGAGTTAAATGTAAATATGGCAAAGGACAAGGAAACTCAAAACATTTTGCACATCTAAGAAAGTGATAACTTCTGAAGTAAATTGCAATATCTTATCTTTAACACTTAAACTTAGAATAGCAAGTTATGATGAGGGATTTTTATGGAATTTTGCATGATTTTTCTAAGTAAAATAGGATTTTACTTAGGACAAAGTTAAAGATGGATAATCATAATGATGGATTATCTCAAGTACATAGGCCTTTTTTGATCATTAGGCCGAGGGTCCGGTCCCTCCAAAAGTCAAGGAAATGCCTTGAGCCCCTTTGATCTCCAAATACCTTAGTGCTTTGGGGGAAATTAGTAAAACTTTTGGGGGAAAGTGATAAGGGAAGTTAATGATTTTGACTTTGCTTGCTGTGATTTTCCAGTGTATTTCCTGCTTCAGTATTTGTGATGAAAGTAAAGGATCAAAAACATGTAGCAGCATCATTCATCAGATAAAACTTTGTAACACTATCTACCTACCCTATCTACTACTACCATTTTCTCTTCTTTATTAGGGTGTATTTAGACTTGCAAACCCTTATCAATCTTCTTTTCTTTTACATGGTAAATCTATCTATTTCTACCCTTATTATATCCAAGGGCTCAGATTAAACTGTTGAGCACCTTTTATTAACTCTACCTATCTACTTATCTGCCAAGATTAAACTGTTTGGTCAGATATTTATTCTCTATTCTACAACATGAAATTGAAATATGAGTAAGTCAAGTTTAAACAGTTTGACTTATTCATGAATTGTGGCAAAAATTGAACAAGCTGCACACAATTATTTTATTACAAAAATGAAATAGTAGTGGCATCTGAATTTGCACACTTTCCTTGGTCTATTTTTTGCTTGGGGTTCATTTCTTTCACTTTTTTGACCATTTTATTCTTTTTACCCTTTGATCTTTCTTTTAGGGTATACCCTCTTTACATTTTTTAAATTTTTTGATTTTTTGGTTTTTTATAGAATATGGAACACCTTTGTCCAAGAAAAAAGTTTGAACATATTCCATAGTTCAATCAAGATAATCATGAAAAATGACACCTATTGGTATAGGAGTCTAACAAGAGGTAGAGAGAGAGGGAGGGGAAGGGAGTGTGAGGTAGACAAAGAGAGGGGAGGGCCCCCCTCCTCATCCTATCTCTCTCTCTCTCTCTCTCACTATACCCCTCCCTCTATCTCCCCCTCTTTAACCATCCATCTCCTTCCCTCTCCCTCTATTTGTCGCTCCCTCGGCCTCCCTTCACATCCTCCTCCTCTCTCTCTCTCTCTCTCTCTTCCTCCCTTCCTCCCTCCCTCCCTCTCTCTCTCTCCCCTCCTCCTCCTCTCTTCTCATCCCCTCCCCTCCCCCCTCCTACCTCCCCTTCCCATTCCCCTTCCTCTCTCACTAGCCTCCTTCCATTTCCTCCCCTCTCTGCCTCCCCCCTTCTCCCTCTCTATCTCCCTCTCCATTTTCCTCTCCCTCTCCCTTTCCCTCACCCTCTCACAATTAATTGGCAGAGTATGCCCCATCTCTCCCTCTTTTTATCTCTCTCCATCGCCCTCTCTCACCCTTCCCTCTCTCTCCTCCTCCTCCTCTTCCTCTCTTGCTTTCTCTCTCTCTCTTCTCCCTCCATCCACTCCCTCACCCCCTCTACTCCCATACCCCCCTCCCCCTCTCTCTCCTCCTTCCCTCTCTGCCTGCCCCCTTGTCTGTCTCCATTTTCCACTCCCTCCACCTTTCCCTCACCCTTTCACCATTAATTGGAATAATATGCCCCCTCTCTCCCTTTTTCTCTCTTTTTCCATCGTCCTCTCTCTCCCTCCCCTCTCTCTCCTCCTCCTCCTCCTCCTCCTCTTCCTCTGTCTCTTTCTCTCGCTCTCTTCACCTCCCTACCTCCACTCCCCTACCCCCTCCCCTCTCTCTCTCCTCATTCCCTCTCTGCCTCTTCCCTTATCCCTCTCTATCTCCCTCTCCATTTGGCTCTCCCTCTCTCTTTCCCTCACCCTGTCACCTTCCATCAGACTAAAATTCCCCCTCTCTCCCTATTTCTCTCCCTTTCCTTCTATCTCTCCATACCAATCACCTCCTCTCTCTCTCATCCTCCACGTCTTCCTCCTCCTCTCTCCCTCTCTCTCACTCTCTTCTCGTCCCTTCTTCCCATCCCCTCCCCTCTCCCCCTAAGTATCTCTCTCTCTCCGCCTCTCTGTCCTCCTCCTTTCCTCCCTCCCAGTCCCTCTCTCCCTCCCCCTTTCTCACTCTCTCTCTATCTTCCTCCTTTCCTCACTTGACATCCCTCTCTCCCTACCTCCCTCTCCCCTTCTACCTCTCTCTCTCATCCTCTTTCCCTCCCCTCCCCTCCATCTCTCTCCTTCTCTCTCTCCCTCACCTCCCCTACCCTGCTCCTTTCCTTTCTGTCTCTCTCTCCCCCCCTCTCCCTCTCTCTCTCCCCCCCTCTCCCTCTCTCTCTCCTTCTCCCTTCCTCCCTCTCCTATCCTTCCCTATCTCCCTCCCCACTTATCCCTCTATATATCCCTCTCTGTCATCCTACCGTCCATCCCTCCCTCCCTCTATCATCCTCCTCCCTTCCCCTCTCCTCCCCTCCATTCTTTTCCTCCCCTCCCTCACTCCCTCCAACCCCACCCCCCGGATCCTCCCCTGCCTCCCTACCTCCCCCTGTTCATCCTCCTCACCTCCCCTCTCCTCCCCCTCTCATACTCCTCCTCCCTCTCCTACCCTACCCTCACTCCCTCCCCCATATCCTCTTCTTCCTCTCCATTCCTCCCCCCTCGTCGTCCTCATATGTGTCCTTGTCCTCATCCTCATCCATGTCCTTGTCCTCCTCCTCCTCACCTACTCTCCTCTCCTCAATTCTCCTCCTCATGACACTATCCTACCCTCCTCCCTCCCCATTCTCCTCCTAATCCTCTCCCACCATCCCTTGCTCCTCCTCCTCCTCCTCCTCCTCATCCCCTCCCTCACTCCCTCCACTCCTCCTCCTCCTCCTCCTCCTCCTCCTCCTCCCCTGTCCTCCTCTCCTAACTCGTTCTGCTTCTGCACCTCTCCCTCCCCTCTCCTTCTCCTCCTCTCTTGAATTTTCATCCCCGTCACACTCCTCTTGCCCCACCCTCCTCTCCTCCCTCCTCCTCTTCCTCCCTCTCCTACCCTTCCCTCCCTCCCTCCCCCTGCTCTTCCTGTTGTGTAACCAGCTCCATAAATAGAAGAAAAGAGATATAAACACCTTAGAAATAAGCCACATTGAGGGGGAAACATCCAATACATTACATAAATGAACAAATATTGGATGATCCAATGTACAAAACCTCCTTTGTATATATAGGAATCCATGGGTCCATAATGTAATCCTAGTGGGCCACAATGTAATCCTAGATAACCTAACAATAATAATTTAAGGGCACAATAATAATAAAATGGGGGTTACAAGGGTACACTAATAACAATAAGGGGGTTACACTAACAACAATAAGGGACTATACTTGTAATATATGGACCTAACATGCCCCTATCCTTCAAAAAAGTTTTTTCCTCAACACTTGAGTAGCTCTGGGTGCTTTTGTATAAAGTTCTCATCCTCCCATGTAGAATTTTCAGTGGGTAAGTTCTTCCACTTGATGAGATACTCTGAAATTGATCGATTTCGTAGTTGTCGAGTTTTTGTTTTTGTGACCGCTTCAGGTTCCAATATGATTTTTCCTTCCTCATCAAGTTTTTGTAATATTGTTTGAATAGGAAGATTTTCACTGATAACCTTCTTTAAGCATGAAACATGGAAAATTGGATGTACTCGCGAAGAAGCAAGAAGCTCCAATTTGTATGCCATAGTACCATTCTTTTACAACACCTTGTAAGGACCATAGTACTTTGGCAATAATTTATTATCCTTCTTTGCTTGCTTGAGGGACATTTGTTTGTATGTTTGTAGCCATAAAAATACCCAATCTCCTACATCAAAAATTCTCTCACTGTGATGTTTATCTGCCTGTTGTTTCATTCGATTTTGTGCCAAATTTAGGTTATCCTTTAAGAGTTGGAGAACTTCGCTCAATGTGATATTCCACTGCTTGAACCTTCGAATTTTCCCTTAAATATGATGTGACGGATGGTGGATGATATCCATAAAGTGCCATAAATGGGGTCATTTTTGCTGCAGTATGGAAGGAAGTGTTATAGCACCATTCAGCAAGAGGTAGCCACTTGACCCATTGTGTTTGTTTATCAGATACAAAACAACGAAGATATCCTTCCAAACATTTATTTACTATCTCATTTTGACCATCAAATTGAGGATGATAAGATGAGCTATGAGCTAATTGAGTACCCAAACAAGAAAATAACTCCGTCCAAAAATTTCCAGTAAAAATGGGATCTCTGTCGCTCACACTAACCCTTGGGCTTCCATGTAGCTTTTGAATTCTGTCCATAAATGTAGTAGCAACTGTACTTGCTTTAAATGGATGAGATAATGCACAAAAGTGTGCTTACTTGGTAAGTCTATCAACTACCACCATGATGACACTCTTTCCTTCGGACTTAGGTAAACCTGTGATAAAATCCATTGAAATCTCCTCCCAACGTTGACTTGGAATGGATAAAGGTTGTAGAAGTCCCGGGGTCTTAATTGTTTCCACTTTATTCTGCTGGCAAACCAAACATTCCACCACAAACTTTCGAATATCAGATTTAAGGCCATCCCAAAAAAATTCTTTCTTCACCCTGTGGTAAGTTTTTAAAAATCCTGAGTGTCCTCCTAAAGGAGAAGTGTGCAATTCGAGAAGAATCTTTTGTTTTAGTTGGGAATTCTTACAAAGATATAAGCGATCTTTTTACCATAAGGAATCATTTTTCCAACTAAATGTATCAGATGTACTAGGATCTTGCTGCAACTTTTGAATGACTGTCCATACATCTTTTTCCTTCTTCCATTCATCTCTTGCTTCAGTTATCCAATCTGGTTGGATAATAGAAATGGCACAAAGAAATGCTTCCACCTCTTCGTTCTTTCTTGAGAGTGCATCTGCAACAACATTAAGCTTTCCTTTTTTTGTAGATTATTTCAAAGTCATAACCCAACATCTTTGTGACCCATTTCTTCTACTCTTCTGACGATATTCTTTGTCCCAAAAAGTGTTTAAGACTATCATGATTAGTTTTTACCTTGAATTGTCTTCCCATTAGGTAAGTTCGCCATTTGTTTAGTGCATGCAGTATTGCTAACATTTCCTTCTCATAAATAGGTTTTTGTAAATACTTTCCTTTGATTGGACGACTTCCAAAAGCAATGGGTCTTCCTTCCTGTATTATAACCGCACCAATTCCATTTCTTGAGGCATCACATTCTACAATAAAGGTTTTTGTGAAGTCTGGCGTAGCTAATATCGATGCTAGGCACATTGCCTCTTTAAGACGTTCAAAGGCCTTAGTTGCTTCAGGAATCCATGAAAATGCATCTTTCTTCAATAATGTTGTTAGAGGTGCTGCTATTCTCTCATAATTCTTAACAAACTTGCGATAATACCCTGTTAACCTGAGAAATCCTCGCAACTTCTTTATGGTTGTGGGGACTTTCCATTCCTTAATGGCTTTAATTTTGTTAGGGTCTACTTTAACACCCTCGTGACATACAATATGACCCAGATATTCCACCTCTTGTACTCCAAAGAAACATTTGGATGTTTTTGCATATAATTGTTTCTCCTGCAATAGTTTGAGCACCCTGTCAACATGTTCAACATGATCCTTCCAAGACTGCTGTAGATTAGTATATCATCAAAAAATACTAGCACAAATTTTCTAAGGAAGGGTTTGAAAATGGAATTCATCAACCCTTGAAATGTAGAAGGTGCATTGGTAAGGCCAAAAGGCATGACCAAAAATTCATAATGACCTCATGAGTTCGAAATGCTATTTTTAGAATATCTTCAGTCTTCATTCTAATTTGATGATATCCTGAATGAAGATCCAACTTGGTAAAATAAATTGCTCCATGTAATTCATCCAATAATTCATCAATCACAGGAATGGGAAATTTGTCTTCAATGGTGAGCTTATTGAGCTCCCTATAATCCGGACACATTCGCCATGATCCATCCTTCTTGTGTACCAATACTACAGGAGCAGAGAAAGAACTTTGACTAGGTTGAATTATACCTGCCTCTAACATTTCTGCAATCATACGTTAAATTTCGCTCTTTTGGAAGTAAGGATATCTATAAGGCCTGATGTTTGGAGGAACACTTCCTGGAATCAAATGAATAGCATGATCATGATCACGAATAGGTGGGAGTCCTTGGGGAGTTTCAAACACCTTGGAATGATTGTCCAAGACTTGTTGGAGATCTGCAGAAATAGATGATTTTGATGTCGGAACTTCTAGTGAGCATAATTGTGCAATTACGCCTCATTGTTCTTTATTTAGAAGCTTTCTCATGACATTAGAGCTTATTATCCTTCCTGGCTTCCCTTCAATACCCCGTAATTCGACTTCCTTTCCTTCTGAAAAAAATTTCAAGAAAAGTTCTTGAAAGTTAAAACTTACCGTCCCCTAAGATTGTGACCATTGTACTCCTAGTACAACATCAGCACCTCCAATAGGAATGGAAAGCATTGGAATAGTCAATACATATTCCCCCATGGTTAGATTGATATTATGGCATTTTCTAGAGCAATTTATAGTTCCTCCATTTGCAGCCATCACTTGACATTCTGGTGCTGGGTATAGGAAACAATTTAATTCCTTGGCTACCTTACAATGAATAAAATTATGGGTGCTACCTGAATCAATCAACACTACTACCTTTTTCTTCTTGATTTGTCCTTCTATCTTGAGAGTTTGAGGAGTGTTAATTCCTGCCAGTGCATTACACGATATGGTCGGATTCATTTCTTCCTCTTATAGGGTTGGTTCCTAGTGTATATCCTTTTCTTGTTCATTTTCTTCTTCCTCTTCACAATCTATGTAAAATAATTTCTTCTTAGCACACTTATGGCCTTTAGTGTATTTTCTATCACAGCTATAGCAAAGCCCTTTTGCTCCTTTTTCTTCCAATTGTTGTTGTGTCAACCTTGTAGGTTGTGGAAATCTAGACGTAGCAACACTTCCTTCTGTATAGAATTGAGTGGTAGGCTTCCTTGTCTCCATTATTTTACATTCAACTTTTCTTGCCAACCTGAATGCCTTCCCCAATGAATCCAGTTCCAAAACATGAACTTCATGTTGGATGTTATCCTTTAAAGTGCCTATGACGAGATTGATCCTGTGTTCCTCTAGAATATCAGTTACCCTCATATTCAATTTTTGGAAGTCCTCAATGTGTTGCCCCGCTAAACCCTTTTGTTTGAGATTTATCAATTGGCTAAAGAAGGTGTTGCTCTTCGTATCCTCATAATGTGCTATCATTTCCTCCGTAAAAATTTACCAAGTGACAATTTTTTTACGGGAGCAAAGCCATCGATACCATACAAATGTATTTTGTTCTAAATGTAAAGTTGCAATGCGTACCTTTTGTGTGTTTTGCACGTTATGGAGATCAAAATATTGCTCCATCTGTAGTATCCATGTTACAGGATCCTTTCCATCAAACTTCCTCATATCCATTTTTGGAATATGGTGGTTCTTCCCGCCAACATTAGAGTTTATTAAATCACGATTAACATTTATTTTGTTCTCATCATGAGGTTCTTCTACTATCTTTTCACCATTAGGAAACATTTCTTGTATCAACTTTTTCAAACCTTCGATGTCTATTTTTAGATCATTCTTCATGTTTTCCATCTTAGCTTCCATGCCAGCTTCCATGCCATCCATATTTTCTTCCACACCTTTCTTCAAAACTTCCATTTCATTTTTTGTTGCTCTTTGCGAGAGTGAAATTTGTTGCACTTGCTCTTGTAATTTTGATAGATCATGTTGAAATTATTCATCTTCATGAGTCATAGTAAAGCCTTCTAAAGGCTTAATGGGTGTTGAATTATTTTTACGAGGCATATTTTAGAACCCAATATTGATATATATTCTACAATATGCCCTTGGAATCAATTAAAATTTATTCTTCAAACAAGACTTATGCAATTCGGAAAAACAAATACACACCTTTTTCTTGATTTTGAGGAGCTTAATATTGAAATTGGATTATCTCTATGGTTGTAGCACTTCAATATCTGAATTTCAATACTCATGTAGTGCTCTGAATTATATTTCGAATGCCATAGGTCTGACCTTATTTGGATTCTCCAAGACAAATTGTGTCCAATCTCCCACAATGACCTGATTATGGACTTGTTCAGTAGAGCGAACTTCTATGACTTGCCACGTATCACTGTTTCGTCCTTTGTATTTGAAATTGATAGCGAAGAAACTACAGTCTATGTACTTGTGACCACTTTTTACAGCACTCCAATATAATGCTCAGAGAGAGAGTTATTGAACTTTTCCCACGATCACCTCTTTGAAATGAAATTCAGGAGCCTGAAAAAGCACTACATTCCACATATCATATCTCCAAAAATATTCTGAACCAAGCTCTAAATTTTTTTGAAGAACTTTCTCACGATCTCATATTTGCACCATATGAATTTCAGATTTTGAACCTTCGTAGAAAAAAATTTATAGCGCAAATGCCACGATGACCTGTTTAGGAGCCTGAAAAAAGACCTAAATTCCACAGATCATATCTCCGAAAATATTGCGAACTAAGCTCTGAAATTTTTAGAAAATCCTCCTCAAGATTTTGGCTTCGTACCCTAAAAATTTCAGCTTCTGAAACTTTGTAGAAAAAAAATTATAGCAAAAATTACACGATGACCTATTTGGAGCAGTGAAACTCGAGAATCCAAAGCTCTGATACCAAATGTTGTGTAACCAGCTCGAAAAATAGAAGAAAAGAGATATCAACGCCTTAGAAATAAGCCACTTTGAAGGGGAAACCTCCAATACATTACATAAATGAACAAATCTTGGATGATCCAATTTACAAAACCTCCTTTCTATATATAGGAGTCTGTGGGGCCATAATGTAATCCTAGTGGGCCACAATGTAATCCTAGCTAACCTAACAATAATAATTTAAGGGCACAATAATAATAAAATGGGGGTTACAAGGGTACAATAATAACAATAAGAGGGTTACACTAACAACAAAAAGGGACTATACTAGTAATATAGGGACCTAACACTTCCTCTTCCTCCTCCCCTCTCATCATCCTCCTCCTCTCTCCATCCCTCCCTCCCTCTGCCTCCTCCTCCTCCTCTTCTTCTTCCCTCCCCTCCCGTCCTCCTCCTCTGGCCTCCCTCCCTCCCTCCTACTCCTCCTCCTCCACCTCCTCATCCTCCCTCCCTCTCTCCCTCATTCTCCTCCTCCTCCTCCTCCATCCTCCCTCCCCTCTCCTACTCTTCCTCCCTGCTTCCCTCTTTCTCCCCATCCTCTCCTTCGCTCCCTCCCTCCATCCCTTCATCCTTCCACTCCTCCTCCTCCTCCTCTCCCTCCCTCCCTTGATTTTTCTTCTCCTCCCTCAACTCCCTCCTTACTCCTCACTCCTCCCCCTCTTCCGCTCCCCTCCCCTGCCTCACTCCTCATCCTATGCTTGTCCTTGCCTCCCTCCCTCCCTCCTCCCCTACCCTTGGTTACCGCTCTTCCCACCCTCCCTCCCTTGCTCCCCTCTCCTCCTCCCCTTCCCTCCCCTTCCCTCCCCTATAATCTTCTTCCTCTCCTATCCTCCTCTCCTCTCCTCCACTCACCATCCCATCTCCTCCTCCTCCCCTCCTCTCCTCCCCTCACCATCCCCCTCCTCCTCCTCCTCCCTTCCTTAACCTAACCTCCCTCCCTCCCTCGATCCCCTACTCCTCTTCTCCCTCTCCCTCCCTCCCCTATCCTCCTCATCTCCCTTTTCCTCTCTCCTCTCCTCCACTCCCCTCCCCTGCCTGTCCCCCTCCTCCCATAGCCTCCACTCCTCCTCCTCTTCCTCCTCCTCCCCCCAACCCTACCCTCCTCATCCTCCCTGCCTCCACCTTCTCCTCCTCCTCCTCCTCACCATCCATCCCCTAGTCCTCCTCCCCCTCCTCTTCCCTCCCTCCCTCCTCCTCCTTCGCTCCGCTCCCTCCCTCCCCACCCTTCCTACTCCTTCTTTTCCTCCCTTCCTCCTCCCTCCCCTCTCCTCCTCCCCCTCCTCCTCCACCTTCTCCTCCTTCCCCCTCCCTCATGTCCCCTCCTCTCTTCTCCTCTCCTCCTCCCCTCCCTCCACTCCTCCTCCTCCTCCTCCTCCTTGTTGGAAATATGATGCAGAGTGTTGTCCTTGATGGCAACCCACTGAATGAAGATGAAGACATGTGACTGTTGACATGTGTTGTCCTTGATGGCAATCCACCTGATGAAGTTATGCTTGACTTGATGGACTTGGTAAATGATGTAAATCTGATGTGATATGTTGCTGAGTGTTGTCCTTGAAAGGCAACCCACTTGATGAAGATGATGAAAACTTACTTGATGAAGTTGTGCTTAAGAGAATGTGTTCCCGATGAAGAAAATATGATGTTTCTACAGTGTGTACAGAAGGCTATGAAGAAAGGATTTCAGAATGTACTCAAAGTATGATGAAAAAGAGTATGTCTCTTGGTATACGCGGATTGGCCTAGGGGAAGTCGCGTATGCACGCGGAAAAGAACGTGCCAAGTCGCATATGGGCTAAAGCGCTCAAAAAGTGCAAAACTAAGGGTAACCACCATGGTATTGACCCATTGTATTGGGTAATTATCCACCTAAATGACCCCGTCCAAGTAGTTTTGGGCTTATGGTATTGTTTTGGTCCATGGTATTGAAAAAGGAAAACCTATATAAGAAGAAGAAATTCATTGTGCATATCATGGCTGTGGTGCAAGATGTCTGAGCTTGAATGAATACTTCTCTCTGAAGTATATCTGAATGGAAAGGGTTACACTTGAATAATAAATCTAAATGTATGATGCACCAATGATGAAGAAGGGGATCTAGATCTGAATTGCTCTTGTATTTGCTAGATCTAATTATGGAAGGCTTAGATCTGTGATGAGGCGAGCATCTTGGCGAACATTTGTCTGAAGCAAAAGGGTAGATCTGAACTGAATATCTGATCTGATGATGTACACTGCTCTGTAATGATTGAAGATCTATACGCTACTTCGCCGCGGAGGAAGCGCGTATATACGCGGCTTCAGCGAAGATAAAGCGCGTATGCGCAATAAAATATACACTGTGGTATACGCTGGTTTGTGTGGACGGAAGCGCGTATATACGCGACATCAGTAAAGGGAAAGCGCGTATGCAAACTAGGGTTTGCTGAAGCAAGGGGTATGAAATATCTGATCTGTTCTGCTGTGTTTCTGCTATCTGATCTGTATTGATAAGTATCTGTTGGTGATGTATGTTTGTGCTTGAAAGTATGGAAAGGGTTCAGTTTGAAAATATGATGAAATGTGGCCTGCAAGTGGTGTTCTATTGAAGTTGTTGGATCCGGTGTGAAAATTGATGAAACGTGGTCCAAGGTGGTGCTGAGGGTTGTAGCCTTCAGTCAGGGGGTTGTAGCTCCCTTCCAGGTGAGGCTGGTAAACGAGATCGGGGGGTCGTAGCTCCCTTCCAGGTGAGGCTGGTAAACAAGATCGAGGGGTCGTAGCTCCCTTCCAGGAGAGGCTGGTAAACGAGTCAGGGGGTCGTAGCTCCCTTCCAGGAGAGGCTGGTAAACGAGCGCAGGTGGGTGCCTGCGTGCTGGTCAAGTCTGCGCCAGCACATATGTTGTAAGATGTTTTCTCTATAATAAAATATTGAAGGCTGAGCAACTGCAGCGGTGGTTTTCTCACGATTTGGGTTTCCACCTAAAAATCCTGGTGTTCATGTGTGATGCTTTGTGTGATGGTTTATTCTGTTCTTACTGCACCTGTTTACTGCTTATTGAATATCTGATGAATAAATGATGGAATGGTTTAAGTGAAGATTTAATGACATATCTATATCTCTTTGTATACGCTAGTTTCATAAAGGGGATCTGCGTATATACGCTAGTTTACTGAAGTAAAGTAGCGTATGGGTTTTAAGGAATGAAAAAGCATAAAGATTTGATTATGCAGTAAATACTGATTCACCCCCCCTCTCAGTATTTTTCCCAACAATTGGTATCAGAGGAGGTCCTTGTGCAGAAGCTTGATCGCTTAAAGGAGATCCGTCGCAATGGGAAGTCAAGAAGGAGTAATGTCTATAAAGCCACCTCTATTCAATGGAAGCAATCTGATATTCTGGAAGGTACGTACAAAAGCATATATGCAAAGTCTTGGTGCAGATGTATGGGCAATCGTGGAAGAAGGTTATCAATACCCGGCAAGTATTCCTACCGATGCAGCAGAAAGGAAGAAGTATGAAACCAATGCCAAAGCAGTGAATGTCTTATTGGGAAGCATGTCTGAATCAGAATTTGCTAAAGTATTGCAGCTACATTCAGCAAAAGAAATATGGGACAAAATCATTCTAAGCTATGAAGGAGACACAAAGGTAAAAGTGCAAAACTCCAAACTCTTAGAATTGAATATGAAAATTTGAAGATGCATAGTGATGAGAGTGTTGCCAGTTTCTTTCTTCGTCTGGATGATATTGTAAATCAGATGAGAAATTTGGGTGAAACCATAACTGATACTACTCTGGTGGAAAAGGTCTTAAGATCCTTGACTTCAAAATTTGACTCTAAAGTTTCGGCTATTGAAGAAAGGCAAGATCTGCAATCGCTTACTATTGTTCAATTACATGGTACTCTGACTGCTTTTGAAATGAGACAAGGAGGTCCTTCTCAAGTAAGAGAAGCTACTTTTAAGGCATCTACAAAAGGAAAGGAAAAGGAAGTTGTCAAAGAATCCAGCTATATATCCGATGAAGAAGAAGCGAATTTCGTGAGAAAGCTCCAACTAGGTACTGGAAGATTCAAAGGAAAGCTTCCCTTCAAATGTTTTGAGTGTGGAAAAGTTGGTCATTATGCTGCTAAATTTCCTTATAGAGAAAAGCATGGTAAAGGGAAACAATTTGAGAAGAGAAAGAGTTATTATGCAAAAGAAGATGATGATGAAGTGTCCAGTGAAGATGAAGAAGATTCTGACCAAGATCTAAAAGTGCTCATGGCTAAGAAGCAAAAGAATAAGGTTACTCGAGGAAAGGAGATACCTCAGAAATCATGTATAGCAAAAATTGAAGAAGATGAAACAGATTCTGACGAAGATCTACAAGCACTCATGCCAAAGAAGAAAAAGGAGAAGGCCACTTGTAATACTCTTCTTTGTGCAAACAATAGTAAAGATAGTGAAAGTAAAGTTGTGGATCTAGAAGAAGCTCTCAAGATTAAAGAAGAAGAACTACAAAGTTCATACAATAAGCAAGAAACTATCTATAAAGAGATGATCTCACAAATGAAAGATCAAATAGAAATGTTGAATGAACAGATGGACAAGTATCAAAGGTTTCATACTTATGCATCTAATCGAATTAAAGATCTAGAAGCAGATCTTGAAAACTCAAGCAAGAAGAATGAAGGACTTGAAGCTGCTATCATCTTTCTGCAAGCAGAGCTAGAAGCATCAAGTAAGGAGAATGAGGAACCTCTACAATCCTTTGAAAAGGAAGGCCTTGAAGCAGAAATTATCTCTCTCAAAGAAGATCTGGAAAAATCAAATAAGAAGAATGAAGAGATGGAACAAACATGTGAAGAAAACGAAAATTGGCTGAAAGAAGAGATCTTAAATCTGAAGGATCAAGTTGAAGATGGAAGAAGAAAAGAAGAAAGCATGACAAAGCAATGTCAAGCCTTGGAGGTTGAGGTAAATATTCTCAAAGGTAAATTAGAAGAAAAGGTTAAACTTTTGAGGTTTCATGATAGTACTAACATTTTGGACAATATTCTGAGTAATCAAAGGTCTCTTGCTATCAAACATGGTCTTGGTTTCCATGAAACTGTTAAAGGAGAATCTAGCTCACAAGGAAGTGCCAAAAATTCAGAGGATGTCAATGCAAAACCTGAAGTGTTGAAAGAGACAAAAGCTCAACCAACAATCATGAATTCTCAAAAGAATTCATTCAAGAACGTTGAATGTTTTAAATGTCATAATTATGGGCATGTTGCAGCAAATTGCAAGAGCAGATCATTTCAGCCTCAATCAAACAATTCCTACATAGAAAGGTACTCTGGTTTCTTCAAGGGATATTTTTTTTCATGTAACAAGTATGGACATAGAGCAGCTGATTGTAAAAGGAGGAAGATTAGAAATACTCATCATGATTCTTATGTTTATTTCTCTGGACACATGAGATGTTATGCTTGTAACAAGTATGGACATGTAGAAAAAGAATGCAGGATGAACAGATCTGGGAAAGTAGATAACTTCCAGCACACAGATAGAAAGTTCAAACAAATCTGGAAGAAGAAGGAGGACCGATCATAAACGTAGGGAATTCAGACCCTACTGCAGTCATTCGCTTCTGAAGCTTACTTCTCTGATTGACTGCAAGAATGATGTGGGATACATTATGAGATTTAGCAATGTATCGTCACAGGGGGAGCAATGCATGATGACTCTCATGGTTGATTTGATTATTCTGGTTATATGTATTTCTGACAGTGCATCTGGTGTGAAGAAAAGACAGGAACAGAAGGTGAATTTGCAGAAGGAGATGAAGGTGTGAAATTTTTCTATATTACACTTTCCATACGCGAGTTATATTAACCAAAGTCGCGTATACACACGAGTTCCATCAGACACAGTCGCGTATGCATTGATGATAAGAGAATTTATCTGATAGCTGAAGATCTGGAGCAGAGGTCCAGGGGGAGCATCAGTCTGACTGCTGATGATTGCACTGTTAGCATCATTCTGGTTATACTCATGATAATGAATTGATACATGGGTTATTGTGTGAAGATTATGGATGAAGCCTGGTTGCTTTATGATGAAGAGCATTCGTTGTTGAGATGAAAGTCTTATAATTCAGAGATTGTTGCTGATGACTTGCTGTTGAAGGTGCTTCAGATTGCAAACTAAGGAAGAGCATTGGTTTAGGGGGAGCAGCAGGTTGAATACTAATGATTGCATTGTTGGCAATATGACTGCTTATTCTTCGGTTATTATGATACTCTTGCTCAAATGATGATGGCTTGATACATGGTTCATGATGATGAGATGTTGAGATGAACTATGTTTACTGCTTGCTGAAGTTTATCTGTTGGATAAAATTGGAAGTCTTATGATTCAGAGATAAGAATAGTTCATGCATAGTCGTTACTATGGCTGAGATCTGTTCCTACATATGTTGCTTCATGTTAAATCTTAAAGGTCATGGTGATGTAGGATGGTGGTGGACCACATAAATGATTGCTTGACACTTATGAGAAGTTGTTGTTCTGGTATGATAAACTTTCTTGGAAAGATTGTATTGATGGTGCAAAGAATCTGAAGGCTTGGTTACTAATGTGCCTTTGCTACAACCATTGGATGATGCTTGAAGACACAACTGCATTGTTCTATCTATCTGTAATCCAGGGAAGCATTCAAAAGAAGCTGAATACTGTCTTTGCCTCACAAAGAATCAGATCTAGTTGAAATTTAGAAGATGGCTTGGGATACACGGGTTTCCTGAAACACAGTCGCGTATGTACGCGCGTTAATGCACAGAAAACCGCGTATGCATGATTGCTGACAATTTTTGGTTGGTTCAGCTCTCTTCAGCACAACTGCAGTGCTGTTTGGTATCTCTGATACTGTTTGGTATCTCTGGTGGTGTTCCAGTTCTCATAATTATGTTTCTATTGTTTTGATGAAGATGCCTTGATGATTTGTTGGTGGAAGTGTTCAAGATGCACAAACTAAGGGGGAGCCTTAGTCATATGAAAAGGATGCATGGATGCACAGATTCAGGGGGAGCATTAGTTTTGCTGAGTATAATGCATTGCTGGCATTATGGTGGTTCTGATATATGATCTCTCTTGAGGTCTTTTTGGTATTAATTATGAAAATTCATATTTGTACTTTGATGAAAAGGTCATGTGGAGACCCATGTTGTAAAATTGTAATATTCAATCATGTAAGGACTTGTCAATTTTGTAAACCCACTTGGTTGGGTAGCTGAGTCAAATTTGTAAACCCACTTGGTTGGGTAGTTGAGTCTCATATGTAAATCCACTTGGATGGATAATTGATGTAAGTATGAATCTTTGGTGATAGGAAGTTCATAGAGTCATGTACTTCATTGAAAAATATGTTTGAAGATTCAGCATGAACTCAGGGGGAGCTTGGCCACTTCAGCACATATCAGATCTGCAGAATGTTTCTTCCACATGAGGAGAAAAGGGGGAGAATGTTGGTTTTTGATCCACCCTTTGCCCTTGATGTCAAAGGGGGAGAGTGACATGGTGTTTGAATAAAGAGAAGATAATGATGTGACATATTTGGGAGAGTGACATGATATCTATCTGTTGTGGTAACCAAACACCATCGTGGTTGCCATCAAGTCCAAAGGGGGAGATTGTTGGAAATATGATGCAGAGTGTTGTCCTTGATGGCAACCCACTGAATGAAGATGAAGACATGCGACTGTTGACATGTGTTTTCCTTGATGGAAAACCACCTGATGAAGTAATACTTGACCTGATGGACTTGGTAAATGATGTAAATCTGATGTGATATGATGTTTGTTGACAATATGATGTTGAGTGTTGTCCTTGAAAGGCAACCCACTTGATGAAGATGATGAAAACTTACTTGATGAAGTTGTGCTTAAGAGAATGTGTTCCTGATGAAGAAAATATGATGTTTCTACAGTGTGTACAGAAGGCTATGAAGAAAGGATTTCAGAATGTACTCAGAGAATGATGAAAAAGAGCATGTCTCTTGGTATACGCGGATTGGCCTAGGGGAAGTCGCGTATGCACGCGGAAAAGAACGTGCCAAGTCGCGTATGGGCTAAAGCGCTCAAAAAGTGCAAAACTAAGGGTAACCACCATGGTATTGACCCATTGTATTGGGTAATTATCCGCCTAAATGACCCCGTCCAGGTAGTTTTGGGCTCGTGGTATTAGTTTGGCTCGTGGTATTGAAAAAGGGGCCCGTGGTATTGAAAAAGGATAAACCTATATAAGGAGAAGAAATTCATTGTGCAAATCATAGGTGTGGGTGCAAGATGTCTGAGCTTGAATGAATACTTCTCTCTGAAGTATATCTGAATGGAAAGGGTTACACTTGAATGATAAATCTGATTGTATGATGCACCAATGATGAAGAAGGGGATCTAGATCTGAATTGCTCTTGTATTTGTTAGATCTGATTATGGAAGGCTTAGATCCGTGATGAGGCGAGCATCTAGGCGAACATCTGTCTAAAGCAAAAGGGTAGATCTGAACTGAATATCTGATCTGATGAAGTATGCTGCTCTGTAATGATTGAGAGCCCAAGTACAAGCATTGCTGTGGAGGAAGCTGCCAGAGATATACGCGTGGTTTTCGGGCTGAGAGAAGCACAGATGCAAGAATAAAATATACACTGAGGTATACGCTGGTTTGTGTGGACGGAAGCGCGTATATACGCGACATCAGTGAAGGGAAAAAGCGTATGCAAACTAGGGTTTGCTGAAGCAAGGGGTATGAAATATCTGATCTGTTCTGCTGTGTTTCTGCTATCTGATCTGTGTTGATATGTATCTATTGATGATGTAAGTTTGTACTTAAAAGTATGGAAAGGGTTCGGTCTGGAAATATGATGAATTGTGGCCCGCAAGTTGTGTTCTATTGAAGTGGTTGGATCCAGTGTGAAAATTGATGAAACGTGGTCCAAGGTGGTGCTGAGGGTTGTAGCCTTCAGTCAGGGGGTTGTAGCTCCCTTCCAGAAGAGGCTGGTAAACGAGATCAGGGGGTCGTAGCTCCCTTCCAGGAGAGGCTGGTAAACGAGTCAGGGGGTCGTAGCTCCCTTCCAGGAGAGGCTGGTAAACGAGCGCAGGTGGGTGCCTGCGTGCTGGTCAAGTCTGCGCCAGCACATATGTTGTAAGATGCTTTCTCTATAATAAAATATTGAAGGCTGAGCAACTGCAGCGGTGGTTTTCTCCCGACTTGGGTTTCCACCTAAAAATCCTGGTGTTCATGTGTGATGCTTTGTGTGATGATTTGTTCTGTTCTTACTGCACATGTTTACTGCTTATTGAATATCTGATGAATAAATGAAGGAATGAATTAAGTGAAGAATTAATGACATAAATAGATATCTGTGTATACGCGAGTTTCGTATAGGGTATCCGCGTATATACGCAAGTCTGGTTCAGGAAAGTAGCGTATGCATTTTAGAAGCAGGAAAAAGTGAAAGTTTTGAATATGCAGTAAATACTGATTCACCCCCCCCCTCTCAGTATTTTTCCCAACATGAGGAGGGACATAGCTCTTGGCAAGAGTTATCATTATCACCTCCTTATTCATTGGGTGTGAGAGGGAGCTCATCCATGAGCTACCTCACTAGCTCGAACCAAGTGTATGGTAAGGATTGTATTTCTAAGCATAATGTTATAATTACTATATACTTGCATTTTCTTAACACTCATGTATAGGGAATTGCTCCAATATGGGGCACTTTTTCTTATTTTCCTCATGGGATACTTGAGGCCATGAGCAATGGTGATGTTGACCATTCCCTAGAATATTTATTGGGGGGATGATTTACTCTTCATGGTGTGATTCATTAACACCAACCATCATACACCTTCTCCAAACATGCAAGAAGAATGGGGCAGCAAACAAGTGGTGGGAGAAACACTTGTTATATCATATGTTATGGCAGTTAGGAGTTAAACTGCGATGGTTGCACATGAGGGACCATTGTCCTTCTCCTTTACTAGATATGGAAGCTAGCATGAATTTAATTATGATTCCATATTTTGAAGATGTCCTTATCTTTGTTTGGAACATGGTTGGAAGAGAGACACATTGGTTGGATGTGTCCTTGGGGAAAGAAATTTCCCACACCTTTTGCACTACATGCTTCAAGGGGAGCATGGGAGATGATATGGCCAATATAGTAGATCACTTGTTTCTTTGTGAGGTGGAAAATATGATTGTTTGGAGCACTTGGGACATGCCTCTCATGAGAATTTGGGAGGAGATTTTCTATGAATTACCAAGCTGGGAGGTGATTCATTTCATTTGGATGATAACATGGAGATGGGAGTGTTTCATTGGGAATGAAGTCCCCTATCATTGTCATCACTTCTACCTTGAGGAGACCATTAAACAGCAAGAAGGTTTCCATATAGACCTTCCATTAATTCCTGATGAGATCCATTTGGTTTATCCACCAAAGGCCAACTTACACATTTGGGAGGAAACATTGGGAGACATAATTGTTGTAGAATATCTGAAGCAATGGTGGAGACTATTGGAAGAGGAGGCCACAAGAGGAGGAGGGGATATTTTGTAGCACCCTTGCAATTTCTTGAGGACAAGCAACATTTGGGAGGGGGAGACTGTAATATTCCTAAATTAGCATGCAACTAATGGGAATATTAATTTTTCTCTTAACATCTAGTTAGATGAATAAATGGGTAAGGAAGCCTATAAGTATCTTAAGTAGGCATAAAATCCCTCTTAATGTGAAAAGGGATCATGTTAATAACTAGATAAAGCATCCTCATGTGTGAACAAAGTCTAAAATATGTGGACAAGGTCAAGTTTGACCAAGTCAACAACATTAATATGGGATGAGCGGATCATCAATAAAGACAACTCAATGTGAATGTAGATCAGTTTAGCTAGTCAGAATAAACACACCATGGGTGTGGAAAGAGACAATGCATGAAGATCAAGTCAAGGTTGACCAAATAAAACAACATTGTAAATAGAAGATTGGGACCTATGGAGACAGCGTAATTTTGGAGGAGGAACCTTTGCATGGGATTAACCTCATGAATGTGTGGGACCCATGGTGAGGAAGCTCATCAACTATATAATAGAGTGAATGGTAGCCACATGGGGTATGATTGAAGATATGATTTTATGATTGGGTCAGTTTAGACTTGTTTGCATGCTTCAGTTATTTAGCTAAGTCTACTGCACTGTTTAGTGCAAGGGTTTTCTCATGCGGGAATTCCCCACTCTTACTTAGAGATCTTGTTTAAGAAATATGAGAGGAGCTTTCTGGACTTCATTTCCACTATCCAGAACTTGGCCAAGTAGTTACCTATAGCCACAGTGCAATATCTTGAAGGATCTATGCTATTTTACATGGTGTTGCAGTGGGAGGGTTTAAACCCTTGTTTTCTGAGCTAGTTTCCCATGAGGAGTGTAGAAATTTGAATAAATGATATGTTATCCACTGAGATTCTCCTGATCACACACTATTTTATCTTCATGCACAATACAGAATCTCTTCTACCATTGATCATCACATGCAGAAATAAAATCAATTGCATGCACACATTAAAACCATAAAAATTCACACATATGAACACAGTATGTAATGGAAAAGCTTAAATCTGAAAACCCCCAACTATAGGTATATTATATATGTCATAGAGATCATGTAACAATCATCATACAAATCTCCTCACAAGCTCTCAGTATAATCTCCACTTGCTACACACTAATCAGGCTTGATCTTGCAAAACACATGCACCAATCTTTGCCAGCCTTTAGCTTGCCTCTACTGCGCAATCCCTGTTGAAGAATGCCTCTTGATGAGAATTGTATTACCCTAGCCTTGCTCATGCAATATTTATAGGCATCTCTTCTAAGGTTTGGATGCAAACCATGCATCACTTATAGTCACAACTGATAGTCACACTTGCCCTTTCACCTATCTTTGCACTGGTCTCCACTGAAACTGTCCATGAAATGAAGCTAATTGATGTATTCTTTAGTTGATTAATGAGTTTATAATTATTGAATTAATTAATATAATTCACACCACTCTCACTAATTGTATCAATTAGTTAAACTAGATACAAATAGCTCAACTATGTTTAGATTAGTTAAACTGAACACAACTCCATTAACTCCTCAATCAACTCCACCAAACTCTGTCACATGAGTTCTAATTGAAGTATCCATGCAATAGCTCCACTTAACCCTTAGGAATAACATAATTCCTTCTGTTAGCTCTTGTGCCACATCTGTGCACTTAATTGAAGTGCTCCAAGAGAATAAGTTGATGTTTAGAGTCCAAATATTATTAAGAGCAATCTAAAAATAGATTCCGCCCAATATGTATAAAAATAGAAATCCATCTATTTTTCCAACTTGACCAACCATCCACAAATAGCATCCTGCAACTCATAGAATATGATCGACATGTCTAAAAATAGACTTTGCGACAAAAATCACCTGTGTGGCCCCCACCTAGTTTTGGTGATCACTTTCCAACTAGGATCAGGAATGATGTTTTAGGATGCCTCCTTCACTGTTTCTTGTTGCAATCTTCAACACTCCCTCTAAACAAGAAAGGACTGTCTTTGCATGCAACATGCAACTCCATGCATTCGCCCTGAAACCTTTACAAGCACCATGAAACTCCATGCATCTGCTCTGCAACTCCTCTGAAACTTAATAGGCTCCAAAAAACTCAATAAATATGATGCATCTATCATCAAAGTCCTCGACTTCTACTGGTACAAACTGCACATGTCATCAGGAACCACTGCACTGTTGAACTCTTGCACCCATGCACTCTTGCACTTACTGTCAACTCTGATCCGCGCTCCAGTATCCGACACTGTCACTTTGATCTGCCTGAATCAATCTAATTGATCATGCTACTATTGCACTATGGGCACCTCGTAGCCAGGTTCAATTCATGAGATCCACACCATCTCATGAATCCCGCCTAGAAATATCCTCTTGGGGTTAATCATGCATGTCGCCCCACCTCTCACCTGGTGGTATAGCTGCAGGCACGAAATTTCTCTACATGAGTGGTTTCTTCCACTCCATGATCCTCATCTTGTGGCTGCTCCACATCTCGAGGTTCACTATTACCTGCATGCAAAACTTGCTCCCTCTCAAGCATCAATTGCATGTCTTTCTTGCACTTCCCAACAGTAGGAAGCTCCGTAGAAATCCCATCTACTTCAAGTCTGTAGAGATTCTTTGCTAGAATCCCAACCTTCTTGACTTGTCCTTACTCATCCACACTAACTCCTACACTCCCAAGCTCATCCCTGCAGTGGACAAACTTTTTCAAGTATACCGGAATAGTGTCATTCTTCTCCATTTTTATTTTCCTGAGTTTATCCTTGAGCGCCAACTTCCTCTGGTCACTCTTGCTTTGGAACAAATCTATCAAAGCTTTCCACATCAAGAATGGAGAAGCTTTACCATGAAGGCTGGACACTATGTGATCCTTCACACCTTCCAACAGAATCCTTCGACACCTTGCTACCTTCTTTTGCCATGCGTCAAGTACGGCAGCATCGCTAGAACCTGGTTTAGGAATTTCTGCATCTATGAACTCCTTCAACCCATTGTCATCCAGCACCACCTCCATCCTGTCCTTCCATGCAATATAATTTGAGCTTCCCTCAAGGGCATACTCCAATTGCAATCCGTTGAAAGACATCTCAACTTTGACACCAAGAAATCACTATAGCAATTTCGAATTCCACCAGCACAAAACTCAACTGCTTCAATGCTTTGCAATTGCTCCAATGATCAATATCGCTATGATACCATGTAGAAATTTGAAAAATAGATATTTTATTCACCGATATTATTTTGATCACACACTATTTTACTTCATGCACAATACATAATCTCTTCTACCATTGATCATTACATGCGGAAATAAAATCAATTGCATGCACACATTAAAACCATAAAAATTCACACATATGAACACAGTATGTAATGGGAAAGCTTAAAGCTGAAAACCCCCAACTATCTGTATATTATATATGTCATAGAGATCATGTAACAATCATCATACAAAGCTCCTCACAAGCTCTCAGTATAATCTCCACTTGCTACACACTAATCAAGCTTGATCTTGCAAAACACATGCACCGATCTTGGCCAGCCTTTAGCTTGCCTCTACTGCGCAATCCATGTTGAAGAATGCCTCTTGATGAGAATTGTGTTACCCCAGCCTTGCTCACGCAGTATTTATAGGCATCTCTACTAAGTTTTGAATGCAAACCATGCATCACTTATAGTCACAACTGATAGTCACACTTGCCCTTTCACCTATCTTTGCACTGGTCTCCACTGAAACTGTCCATGCAATGAAGCTAATTGATGTATTATTTAGTTGATTAATGAGTTTATAATTAGTGAATTAATTAATAATTAATTCACACCACTCTCACTAATTGTATCAATTAGTTAAACTAGATACAAATAGCTCAACTATGTTTAGATTAGTTAAACTGAACACAACTCCATTAACTCCTCAATCAACTCCACCAAACTCGTCACATGAGTCAAAATTTAAGTATCCATGCAATAGCTCCACTTAACCCTTTAGGAATATCAGAATTCCTTCTCGTCGCCTCCCTCGTACATCTGTACACTTAACTGAAGTGCTCCAAGAGAATAAGTTGATGTTTAGAGTCCAAATATTATTAAGAGCTAATAATATTCAACATATCTATTTTTAGACTGGCAATCTAAAAAAAGATTCTGCCCAATATGTCTAAAAATAGAAATCCATCTATTTTTCCAACTTAATAACTAATATGTTATCCACCAAGATTCTCCTGATCACACACTATTTTATCTTCATGCACAATACAAAATCTCTTCTACCATTGATCATCACATGCGGAAATAAAATCAATTGCATGCACACATTAAAGCCATAAAAATTCACACATATGAAGACAGTATGTAATGGGAAAGCTTAAAGCTTAAAACCCCCAAATATCTGTATATTATATATGTCATAGAGATCATGTAACAATCATCATACAAAACTCCTCACAAGCTCTCAGTATAATCTCCACTTGCTACACACTAATCAGGCTTGATCTTGGAAAACACATGCACCGATCTTTGCCAGCCTTTAGCTTGCCTCTACTACGCAATCCTTGCTGAAGAATGCCTATTGATGAGAATTGTGTTACCCCAGCCTTGCTCACGTAGTATTTATAAGCATCTCTACTAAGTGTTGGATGCAAACCATGCATCACTTATAGTCACAACTGATAGTCACACTTTCCCTTTCACCTATCTTTGCATTGGTCTCCACTGGAACTGTCCATGCACTGAAGTTAACTGATGTATTCTTTAGTTGATTAATGAGTTTATAATTAGTGAATTAATTAATAATTAATTCACACCACTCTCACTAATTGTATCAATTAGTTAAACTGAATACAAATATCTCAACTATGTTTAGATTAGTTAAACTGAATACAACTCCACTAACTTCCTCAATCAACTCCACCAAACTCTGTCACATGAGTTCTAACTGAAGTCAACATGCAATAGCTCCACTAAACCCTAGGAATAGCGTAATTCCTTCTGTCAGCTGCATGTGCCACATCCGTGCACTTAACTGAAGTGCTCCAAGAGGATAAGATAATGTTTAGAGTCCAAATATTATTAAGAGCTAATAATATTCGACATATCTATTTTTAGACTGGCAATCTAAAAATAGATTCCGCCCAATATGTCTAAAAATATAAGTCCATCTATTTTTCCAACTTGACCAACAATCCACAAATAGCATCCTGCAACTCATAGAATATGATCGACATGTCTAAAAATAGACATAGTCTAAAAATAGACTTTGCGACAAAAATCACCTGTGTGGCCCCCACCTAGTTTTGGTGATCACTTTCCAACTAGGATCAGGAATGATGTTTCAGGATGCGTCCTTCATTTTTTCTTGTTGCAATCTTCAACAAGGAGGATCAACCTTTTTCCTGGAAAGTTATTAGGAGGAGCTACAACAATTTCTTTGTATTATCAACCATATTTATGTAGAGCTTCAGCCATTCTACGTGATTCAGCCATAGATCTGCAACATTTACTTCTTGTATTTCATGTTTATCAAGAAATCCTTGCCAGATCATCTTGGATTTCTGTAAAAGGGACTAGATATCTGTTTTTGTGCTCCATTGATTAATAAATAAAAAGATCTATTTTGTCTCTTTATTTATAAGGATAAGCCCTCAATAAATTACGTTTTCACTTTCTGCAGTAATTGTGTGTTACAGTGTTTTTGGGATGTTTTGAGCATGGGAGGTGTGTTTAACTAGGATATAATGATTTGTTTCTAATTTCCTTTCAGATTTGGTTGTTATAATGTCTGAAATAAAGGATCCATGGGCTTTTATTGACTGTTATTACACATATTTCTAAAACATGCGTTTTTAATGCATATATTGCTACATTTCCCCATTTGGGAATATTACAGTTTGTCATCTCAAAATACTTGCTAATATTTCATATTATTAGGGATTGCTGGACGATGTTTAATTTGCAATGTATATTGTTTGTTAGGATGAGGTAGTTGACAAGTGCTGGATGAAAACACTATCCCATTGGCAAGGATATGTTGATTTCTTGGAATTGTAGCAAGGTAAAACTCTTTGAATGTTTTGAAGAGGTCGAGGGCAGCATTCATGTATGCTCTCAATCTAGGATGCTTGGCTGAATATTCTCCTTTAAAATGTCTAAGAACCAACTCAGAATCCCCATGAAAAGAAATTATTCTGGCTCCTAATCTCTTAAGTAGTTGTAAGCCCAAAAGGAGTGCCCCATATTATGCAATATTGTTGGTGCATTGAAAATTAAGTTTGTAGAAATGAACCTTTGTGTGGTTATTTCTAGTATTACATACCCATACCCTTGCTCTTGAGCCTGCTTATCCACAAGAGCCATCAAAACTCATGGTCCAAAAAGGTCCAGAATCATACTTATGTTGTACAATTTCCATTTGATCTGCTTGTTCTCTATTCTCATCCTCTTCTTCTCCAGCTACTTGTTTGTTAATGTCTTCATCATTGTAAATAATGAATGAGTCAAGGTCAGAATGAACATAGTAAAGGGGGTAGTTATGTGGTTTTTATTGACTGCTCACCATGTATTTCATTAAATTATCCCTATATAATCTTCTTTGATGACCAAATATTGATATGGTAGAATAAGTCATATCCATCTGGAGGGTCCCTTGAAGCTTGGCTCCCCATGAGCGTGATAAAATTATGTCATATTTAGGATGGATGTTAGCCACTAATATATCCATCACTAGACTCTTGGCTAGTATTTGGGCTAAAGTAACACAAAGATCTTTGATGAGGCCTAGACATTTGACCTTGCTGGAATCAAATGAGTACAAATCTTTGTAGGGTCTAGTTATCTCAAGGCCATGTTTCTCCATGACTGCCCTTGGCATAAGGTTATGAGAAGAACTTGAATCTAACATGGAATTGTGGAGGATTTTATCATGAATATTCAAACTGATGTAAAATGGGGGAACACCTCCCTCCTGGGATTTACCCTCTACTTCCGGCCCAAACAATAGTTCAAGTTTAACATCATTTAGATTGATAGTGTCAGTGAATTATCCTATATTCAGTGCCTTTAGGACTTGGGAACTATATACATCCTGGTTTACCAATTCAGTGACAGGAATTGAGATCTTTATTTTATCAAGTTTGTTCTCAATGCTGAATGGTGTCTATGTTTTTGGCATATTCAAATCAATCTTCTCAGGCACTATCTTAGCAACAAATTCGGTTTTTTGACCTGTAGTGTGGATATCAACTTGAATAGTTTTAATAGGGATGACAATTGGTTTACTAGTGATTTTTTCCATATCATTCTTTCCAGGGATATTAACAACTTTCTTTGAGATTTCTGCTATTTTCATTAGATCATTTTGAGGGACCTTTTTAGCAAAATTTTCAGTGCTCTTTTTCTTGGAATTATCCAAGTTTTTCTTGCTTCTAAGGTTATATTGTCTATGTACCTCCATGATGGAATTCTAAAACCCTTTTTTATAATCTTATGATTCTTTAAATTCTACTTCAGTTTGAGTCAGAGAAAAAAAATCTTGTTCTTCTTCAGTAAGGAAAACAAAATCCTCTTCATTAATTCCCATTAGATTAATTTGACTTTCTTCTATTACTTGAAACACTCTCTCATCTTCATCAACATAATTTTCTTGGAAGGGAGGCCTAATTTGCTATTCAGGGCCTCTCTGTTCTCTCTGTCTTATTTGAGGGGGGCTTCTCCTAAAGTTCTGGTTTCTATTTTGAGGAGTTGGATGATTTTTCCTAGGGATAGTTCTCTCATTTAGGCTGATTCTATCCATCATTCTCTCCATATTATTCACTAGGTTATCAATCTTAGCATCATATGTGGAAGTTGCAAGTTCTTCCCTTATAATGTCTCTCTTCTCATTTCTGATTCTAGCCGTTTTTGCAATTAGGTTGGCTTCTACACTTACTACACCCCTTTGCATGTCTTTTAGTGTAGTAGGATCTCTGTCCCTAAGTTGATAAACCATCTCTCGATCAAAACCATCTGGGAACTTAATCAGGGCTAAACCTTGTGGGGCTTTCATGTGAGGAGGGATTGAATTGTATACACTATTAAACATGGTACAGTAGTCATGGACACTCTCCCCAACATTTCTCTTTATGTTTTCATATTCTGAAAAAATTTGAAGAGGATTTTTCTTAGCTTCCCATTTATTTATGAATAGCTGATGAAGGGTAGAGAGGTCACGAACACTATTCGAGGTAGGATTTTGAAGGCCATCCTTTCAAGGTACAAGACAAATTTGACATTCCAATATTTGAATGCCATATAGATAAAGAAACCGTAGATAGATCGTTAAATCTGGTTGAAGGATATTTTTAAGTCCTTGATTTTTCCAATAGGTAAAATATTACTTTTTCACTCCTCAAAGCCACCCCCCATGTCAAGGACTGGTGGGAAAACTACTACGAAAATATGGACGAGAGAGATCCCTCACTATTTTCAGTCACACCCACTTGGAATTATTTCTGAGATGTCATTAGGGAACAATATTACCCTATGGGAAGCTATGAGGACAAATAACTACAATGGACTATGCCGTGACAACAATGGGATCAATATGTGCATGAGTTGACATATTTGTTCCATACCATGTGCAAAAAATTGGGTGTCAAATATTCAGAGAAACATTTGATGCTCAAGTACCATAGTTTTTTACACAAATACATTTATGAGGAAATGGAGTTCCTTAACATATCCTTGCTTGGTGCAACATACTGATATGCTACCAAGATTGAGAAGAAATTTCAATAGAAGAAGCAAGACTTTGGATTTGTGAATCTAAATCAAGGACAATCATTTGTGAAACAATAGAACGAAGGACAAAGCCAAGGTAGGGTGACCCAGGAAAACCTTCTGAAGCCACAAGCAAAGAAAAACACCACTAGAAAAACGAAGGACACAGGAAAGTGGTGTGAGTTCCAAAAGATACCCACTCACAACACAAGTGAGTTCCCGACCAAGTAGTCATTGGTGGGCTGAGTGATTCCGAATCATATGCATGTTCTGACTCTGAGTCAGAACTCGGTAAGAGGAATGAAAAAGAGAAGAAAATTATTGATGTGGAGCCTAGTGCCACTTTTTCCTCCACTAATATCCAAAATGATGAGCCTGAGTATCCAAAGGAGGGGGAGTACATCTTCCATTCCCAGATGTGGGTGAAGGGTTCTCCATGGTAGTTCATTGTTGACATCAGGAGAGAAAATAGCCTCATTTTAGTAGAGGTCAAAAATCAGCTAGGCCTATTGACCAAATCACACCTAGAGCCATACACCATCAAGTGGCTTCACCAAGGAAAAGATCTCCATGTTAGCCAACAGTGTCGCCTTCCCTGCAACATCAAACCCTTCAAAAATGAGGTATTGTCTGATGTTGCTACTTGTGTTGGTGTTTTTAGTACAAGGATGTATGAAAAGAACCGGTGCTTGGTAAGAGTGATTGCTAGCCTACAGGCGATGTCACAGGGAAAAAATGGGTTGTTAGATGGTTAGTGAAGCATCATAACATGTAGAAAAAATAGTTATAAAACATAGCATACTACAAAAAGAGGAGGAAACAAGAAAAAACAAATACACATATAACACAAACTCAATATCGAGTAAATGAACTAATAATATGAATGGATAACGAATCCCCTTTTATTATTCGTTGGTTATAAAAAGGGGTAGAACGTTAAAACACTCGTAGTGAGTCCTTAGAGATATGGAGCTCTAATACTCAAATCAAGGAGGGTTCTTCCCTTTGTAAAAATTATACAAAAAATATGTATATCATGGATTCAATCTGATCTAAGAATGTACTAAAGCTAGATACTGAATCACTTATGGAAATCAATTGTGGAAATTAAACACAATCACCAATCACATGAAGCAAAGAAGAATAAAATCAAACCATAACATAGATAATTTCCTGGGGAAAGCTTGCTTCTCAAAACCCAACTATATTCTATTTTATATTCAATATGGAAACATGAAATGATTACAATGCATTCTTCTCACAAGTGTCTCCAACACTCAGCTAATTGTATCACACTGTCTTAGACAAAACTAGCCAACACTTAGCCAATTCTCAACCTCTAAATAGCCTGCCTTGCTTGTGAAATTTCTGATGAAAGAAATCCCTATTCTTTAGGATTTTAGCCTTCCTAAACTACACAAGGATCATGGGCAATCCAATGTGTGTTTTGTTGCATGGGTGCAACCCAATAATCCTGCAACTGATAGTTAACATCCCTTTCACCTTTGTCTCAATTGGGTCTCAACTGGAACTAACATGCATGAAACTAATAATAGTAAATCATCAGTTTCATGTTATATCATTGATTGTGAGTTAAATAATATTTAATTCACTTGATCTCTCACTAGTGTAACAAACAGTTACAACTAGCTCAAATAACTTTAACTCACCTAACTAAGTTAATTGACTACTCATGCATTAAACTAATGCACCAACTGCACTGTGAAATTTGTTCCAACTAGAATTGCTCTACAGGTCTCACCAACTACCCTCAACTCAAAATTCATGAGGTAACTGAGTTTATTATAGTCAGTTAACTATTACAAGTGATTATGAGATGAGATTACATTTTATTTTCCATTTTAATTAAGGGAAAATTAAAATAGACACTTCACCAAATTTAGCCCACAGTAGTGTAGGTGTTGCTAAGACCCATTGCTCCCACACTAGTGTAGGTGCTGAAATTTCTTGTTGGACTTCAATGCTCCCTCTCAACAAGAAATGGATTATATGACACCCCTATCCTTCCTCTATGGTATTTTAATTTTCTCCTAGTGAGTGCCTTTTTCGTATTATCTGCATCCTAATCTTCCATGGGAATGTACTGAAGTAACATTATGCACCTATGAAGAAAATACCAGAGATGGTGGTACCAGATGTATATGTGCCTGGACCTATCATGAAACGCATGATTAATTGAGAGTTTAATGCAACTCTGGTTATCACAATGTAATATTCCAAAATTGGAATGGCACAACAAGCCTGCTGAAATAATGCACTCCAGGGAGATTGATGCACATAAATGAGTTTAAAGCCCTTGGATCCCTTAGATCAACATATTTGGAGTCTAGATCCAAAACGGGAGTAAAGACAAATCAAACTAGGTGTGGTAAACAGATCTCCCACCACCTAGTCTAGTTGAAAAAACACCCTACAAGAGGGGTTACAGCTATGCACAACAAACTGCTTCAGAAATAACGTAGTCTTGGAGAGCATGAGAAGGAGACCATAAAATAAGATCAACTTATGAGTATACAACAGAAAATAAAAATTACAACGATTCTCTTACTTTATACAGTAGAATACAGGAGACAATAGAGCAAGAAAACTTCAGAAAGAAGGCTGCAACACATATATAAACTGCAGAATGGCTTAGCAACGTTATTTTAAGGAGCTTCAGCAACTGAAAATTACATCTCAGATCTAGGACATGTGGACAAAACATCAGATCCATTTCAGATCTAGAAACTAGAGAGACTTATTTACAAGATCCCCTTGGGTTTTGACCAAATCATGCATTACAAGGAGTAAATCTGAGTTTTAAGTTGCAGATCTGCAAAATGATTCAGAAATTTATGAAGGTGAATTTACATTAAAATAGATCAGATCTAAATATAACATGGATCAGCAAGCTAATCCATGTATCACCAAAGTGAAAGGAAAAGCCCAGCACCAGAGATCTCTCATAAAAAATGGAGTCAAAACACCCTGCAAAACCTCCACTGAAAATAACACAGTCCCTCAAGGAAAACTGCGTTGTAGCTTGAATAACAGTGATGGCTTGATGCCAAGATAAAAATATGAATCTCAAACAGTGGATGCACTCTTCCAGGAGGTTAAATGACACACTCACTAAGAAAAGGCCCCAATACAAGCTAGATCTAAGCAGATCTAGAGTTCCACTTGATGTAGCCTACAAAAGCAAACAAACCCTCATTGGATCTACATTGCAATTGGAAGTAGAGCTTGGCCCAAAGCCTGATAGTGGATCAAATCAGAAAAAATTCCTCTAAGAATCCTGAATGGAAGAGGTGAAATCTCTGCATAAGAGATCCAAGTTCTAAGCAGCACAATTCTCCACTAAACAGCAGAGAATAGTATTTGTCTAAACAGACAAGATACTCAAAAATATATACAATCAACAACCTTATCTTGCTGCCTTCCCCTTCATTTTATAAGATGAAAGCCTTTGCAAACCCTAAACCACCTTGAAGAGTTAGTTCCTTTCACATTAGGGGCCTCCTTTTAGAACTGAGTTGTCCCTTCATGACGTACATTGTATCTAGATAGCGCTGCAGATTTGGTCAAGGTTAACCCAGTCTCATAGCTCAAACCCATTTCACACCTGCAAGTGATCTGTTTACATGGCCCAGATTTTTCCTTGTTCATATTGGCATTGATTTATTCATTCTTTTTAGGAGTTTTACATGTCCTCCTTTATTCATTTATTCATGCAACAGAAAATGAAACAAAAATGTATATTCCTCTTAGCTCAGGCTAAGTAGGAATATTAGAGTCCTCCCCTCCAAAATGTTGGTTGTCCTAAAGAAAATTATAAGGTGAGTGCTGAAAAATATCCCCTCCTTCTCTTGTGGCCTCCTCATCCAACAGTCTCACCATTGCTTCAGAATTTCTGCAAAAAATTCATCTCCCAGTGGCTCCTCCCAAGTGTGCAAGTTGGCCTTTGGTGAATAAACCCAAGGGCCTTCCTTATGAAATAATGGAAGGTCTATGTGTACATATCATTTCTGATCCATGGCCTTCTCAAGATAGAATTGATGATAATAATGGGTAATATCATCATCAATGAAGGTCTCCCTCCTCCATGCTATCATCCAAATAAAATGAATCACCTCCCAACTTGGTAATTCATAGAAACTCTCCTCCCAATTTCTCATGAGAGGCATGCCCCAAGTGCTCCAACCAAACATATGGTCCATATCATAAAGAAAAAAGTGGTATACAATAGTGGCCATATAGTTTTCCATGCTCCCCTTAGAGCATGTAGTGCATAAAATGTAGGGACTTTCCTCCCCCAAGGACACATCCAACAAATGTGTCTCTCCTCCAACCATGTTCCCAACAAATATAAGAACATATTCAGCATATGGAATCAGAATTAGAGTCATGCTAGCTGCCATATGCAATAATGGAGAAGGAAAATGGCCCCTCAAGTGTAACCAACACAGTTTTACTCCTAACTATCTTGGAAAATGATATGACAAGTGTTCTTCCCAACACTTGTTTGCTGCCCCATCCTTCTTGCATGCTTGGAGAAAGTGCATGATAGTTGGCATAAAGGAATTACACCAGGAAGAGTATATCATCTCTCCAATATCCTCTGAGGAATGGCCATAATCACCATTGTTCATAGCCCCAAGTGGCCCATGAAACCCATCAGAAATAATGCTCCTTCTTGGAGCAAAGCCCTGCACATGAGTGTTAGAAAAATATAAGCATATAGTAGATACGTTAGGATATTCAAAGATACAAGTTCCCCCATACACTTGTCCTACATTAGTGAGGTAACTCATGAATGAGTCCCCTCTCACACTCAATGAATAAGGAGGTGTTGAAGATGACTTCTCCCAAGTTCTATGTTCCTCCTTAACCAGCGAATGATTCATGCACTTACTCATAAGAGAGTGCATCTCCTTATTGAAATGTTCCCACAAGAATCCATCTAGGATAGTATGATATGTTCTAATGAACCAAGTGGGGTTTGAAAGCAAGGCCTCATAGGGTGTATTAAGTAGTTTATTCTTGAGTTTGGAATCTTTAGTTAAGTAGATCTGATCATGAACACGAATGATTCCATTAACTACCTTCTACTTCCCATCCATTTTTTTCCCATCAAGAAACTTACATGTGACAAGGTCCTTGGAATATTCCATCAAGAATCAGGACTCCCAATAAGGATCTAGGCTTCCCAACATTGACAGCGTTGTAGCAGTCTGAAATGAGGCATCTGTCATATGATGGCTTTCCTCCTTGACATGCTTGATGTCAAAGTCACATGTTGGAGTATTTCTGACTTTCTTTTGTTTCCTTCCTTGCAGTTGATCTTGCTCAAGACAAGATTGAAGTTTAGGAGAGTCAAAGGTTCTCCTCCTCCAAAACTTCTAAAGTTTTTCTCCTACATACAAGAATGGAAATACCTTCTTGTAGTATTTATAAATTTTCATTATATATTGGAGTATCTTTTGCTGCTCTAAGGCTATGGAGTGGCCTTCTAATACCATGCTAATGTCAACACAGATTTCTAAATATCTTCTTTCCAGCGCAAAAAGATGAATGGAGGTTAGCAAAGTCAATTTCAGAAAATTGCTTAGCTACCCATCAATGACTCTTAGTGATGTAGTAGCTCCTCTCAAGGTTCCCTCTTTAGATAGATATGATACTGCTGCATATAGTTGAGAGAACACATTAGCTTTCTTCCAATCAGGGGGTCCCCCTGGTGGAATGCCTCCATGCAAAGAGACATCAAGTCATAGAGCAAGATACATAGATGTATGGACTGACTTGTACTTACCTTCATTGCATAGATCGTCATGCCTCCTTTGTGCATCAAAATTTTGAAAAAAAGAGGGATATGTTCTCTTCATCATGTGATGCTTGCCCTCCTCTCTTCCTTCTTCTATCTTAAAGATATCACCCTTTGAGGATGATGGCACATGCTGCACATGGACTGTGCCACAATCTCCATATGTGAGACTCTTTGGAATTTCTTGCAAGGGTGCAAGAGTTTCTTCCCTTAGAGAAAATTATATATATCGCTCTTCATGAGGTCTTAGATGTGCTTTTTTTATGACTGCATTATCATATACAACCCTTTCTTCCTTGATCCTGCAAGATCCTTGGAAGCTCAAGAGATTTTCTCTCTTTGACACATCTCCTTCCTTCCTCTTCATGAAGAAGTTGCTGACAGAACATTGAAGATTTGATGATATGGATGAGTGCTCATATTCTTGAGATGAGGACATAGAACATTCCTCATGTATAGATCTCGTAGATCTGGTTGAGGGATCTCCATGCTTTTCCCTCCTCAATTCTTCGATGTCCTTGTTGATGCCCCGCAGAACTTGAGATAGAATTTTTGTGAACTTCTTCTCTCTATACAACAAGGGTTTGCTCTGATTCTTCTTGCAGATCTCCTCCTCTTCATGAGAAGACTCCATAATTTTTTAATCTCATAGGCTGAGCCAAGAAGGAAGCTCTAATACCATTGTAATTTTCCAAAATTGGAATGGCACAACAAGCCTACTGAAATAACACAATCCAGGGAGATTGATGCATAGAAATGAGTTTAAAACCCTTGGATCCCTTAGATCAACAGATTTTGAGTCTAGATCCAAAAGGTGAGAAAAAAAAAATCAAACTAGGTGTGGTAAAAAGATGTCCCACCACCTAGTCTAGCTGAAAAAACACCCTACAAGAGGGGTTGCATCTATGCACAACAAACTGCTTCAGAAATAACGCAGTCTTGGAGAGCATGAGAAAGAGGCCATAAAATAAGATCAACTTATGAGTATACAGCAGAAAATCAGAATTACAATGATGCTCTTACATTATACAGTAGAATATAGGAGATAATAGAGCAAGAAATATTTAGAAAAGAAGGCTGCAAGACATATATAAATTGCAGAATGGCTTAATAGTGTTATTTTAAGGAGCTGCAACATATGAAAATTACATCTCAGACCTAGGATAGATCTGTGGACAAAACATCAGATCCATTTCAGATCTGAAAACTAGACAGACTTATTTACAAGATCTCCTTGGGGTTTTGACCAAATCATGCATTACAAAGAGTAGATCTGAGTTTTAAGTTGCAGATCTGCAAAATGATTCAGAAATTTATGAACGTGAAAATACATTAAAATATATCAGATCTAAACAGAACATTGATCAGCAAGCTAATCCATTGATCACCAAAGTGAAATGCAAATCCCAACACCAGAGATCTCTCATAAAAAATGGGATCAAAACACCCTGCAAAACCTCCACTGAAAATAATGCAGTCCCTCAAGGAAAACTGCACTGTAGATTGAATAACAGTGATGGCCTGATGCCAAGATACAAATCTGAAGCTCAAATAGTGGATGCACTCTTCTAGGAGGTTAAAAGACACACTCACTGAGAAGAGGCTCCAATACAAGCTAGATCTAAGCAGATCTAGAGTTCCACTTGCTGCAGCCTAAAAAATAAAACAAACCCTCACTGTATCTACGTTGTAATTGGAAGTAGAGCTTGGCCCAAAGCCTGATAGTGGATCAAATCAGAAAAAATTCCTCCAAGAATCCTCAATGGATGAGGTGAAATCCCTGCATAGGAACTCCAAGTGCTAAGCAGCACAATTCTCCACTAAACAACAAAGAATAGTATTTGTCTAAATAGACAATATTCTCAGAAATACAGACAATCAACAACCTTCTCTTGCTACCTTCCCCTTCCTTTTATAAGATGAAAGCCTTTGAAAACCCTAAACCACCTTGAAGAGTTAGTTCCTTTCACATGAGGGGCCTCCTTCTAGAACTGCGCTGTCCCTTCATGAGGTACATTATATCTATACAACGTTGTAGATTTGGTTAAGGTTGACCCAGTATCATAGCTCAAACCCCTTTCACACTTGCAAGTGATTTTTTTACATGGCCCAGATTTATCCTTGTTCATATGGGCATTGATTTATTCATTCTTTTTAAGGGTTTTACATGTCCTCCTTTATTCATTTATTCATGCAACAGAAAATGAAACAAAACTGTATATTCCTCTTAGCTCAGGCTAAGTAGGAATATTACACACTAGTGTAGGTGCTGCAATTTCTTGTTGGACTTCAACACTCCCTCTCAACAAGAAATGTAGTATCTGCCACCCCTATCCTTCCTCTATGGTATTTTAATTTTCTCCTAGTGAGTGCCTTCATCGTATTATCTGCATCCTAATATTCCTTGGGAATGTACTGAAGTAACATTATGCACCTATGAAGAAAATATCTGAGATGGTGGTACCAGATGTCTATGTGCTTGGACTTATCATGAAACACATGATTAACCGAGAGTTTAATGCAACTCTAGTTATCACAATGTATCACTCTCAGATCCATCTGAGAACCAAAAAAACCAACCAAGATCTTTCTCATCCACATAGCCTCACATGCAACTTGAATTGCTGCCATGTACTCTGCCTCCACTGAACTGAGTGCCACAAATTGCTACTTCCTGTCGTACCAGGAAACTATTGTCGATCATATGTTGAATATCCCTCCTTATGTGCTCTTTCTATCTGATGGATTTCCTGCCCAATATGCATCCTTGAAGCCTTGAAGCTTAACTCCCTCTATCCCTCTGTACCATAATCCATACTCTATAGTGCCCTTGAGATATCTCAATACATGCTTCCCTGCCTTCCAAAATAGCTTGGTCAGCTTAACAATATCTTGACTTAGCTGCTTAACTGCGTAGAAAATTTATGGTCTGGTGTTCACCAAGTACATCAGTGAGCCTACTAGCTACCTATAGATAGTATCATCCACTACTTCTCTAGAAGTAGCATCCTCTTTCCTCCAATTTCCTAGAAGAGGACTGTCCATGGGTTTACAACTCTCCATGTGAAACTTATCCAGTATCTCTTTGGCATACTTTCCTTGAGAAACAAAAATTTCACCATCCCGCTGCCATATTTACAAATGAAGGAAATAATGAAGGAGTCCCATGTCCTTCATTTTGAACTCCCTTACAAGATCCTCCTTGCATGGGTGTATCAAATGCTCATCGCATGTCGAAAATAGATCATCAAGATAAAGTATGATAATCAAGAGCTTACCATCAACTAGAATCTGGTACATGTTTGCATCAGCTTCACTTTTGGTGAAGCCCAACCCAATGAAATAGCTCTCAATTTGAGTGTACCAAGCCATTAGTGGAATTTTGAGGTCTAAAATGGGCCTCCTAAGAAAAATGTACAACCAAAATAAAATTTATAAGAACCAATACGATTGAAGATGATGATGTCAACCATGGGGGATGATTCACCATTTTTAAGTAAAAGAGTAAAAATAATAAAATAATAATAAAATAATAAAACTACTTTTTCAACTCATATTTTCAACTTATCTCCCAAAGTTTTTACTCAAATTTCGAGTGGGATTACTTGTTGGATGCAAAATTTGATTCCTCATCTAAGGAGTACCCATGTTGCACACTTTCAATGGACCCTGCTACATAAAAAATGAGAAATACATTAAAAGGCATGATTTCTATCATGTTTTTCATGTATTTTTTATTTTTCGTGTAGCAAGTTCCATTGAAAGTATGCAACATGGGTACTCCTTTGATGAGGAATTAAATTTTTTATCCAATGAGTACTCTCGCTCAATTTTTTTTTTTAAATTTGGGAGACAAGTTGAAAGTACAAGTTGAAAAAGTATTTTTTCCTATTTTCCCTCTAAAATTTTATGATGTAATCAAATATTATTTTATTATTTCTACTATTATTTTAAAATTTCCTTAGGAGGCCCATTTTAGACCTCAAAATTATCCTAATGCATGAGGTGCTTGCTTCAACCCATACAATGCTCTCTTGAGTCGACACACATGTGACTCACTTTCATAGATCTCGAAACCTTTTGAATGCTCTATGTACACTTCTTCCTCAATAACTCGATTGAGAAAAATAGTTTTCACGTCCATCTGATGAAAGTGCCACCCCATCTGTGCTGAGAGAGCAAGGATATATCTAATGGAATATTACCTTGCGACTGGTGCAAAATTCTCATCATAGTCAATCCCCTCAATCTGTGAGAATCCTCGGGCCACAAATTTGGCATTGTACTTATCCACACTCCCATCAGCAGCTTGCTTTACCTTGTAGATCCATCCAGATCAAACCACTGATTTGTTGACCGGTCTTGGGACAATCTCCCATGTACTGTTCTTGAATATGGAGTCATACACCTCTACCATAGCATCAACCCAAATTGGTTGTTGCATTGCCTCTTGAAAGGAAGATGGTTTTGTCACAATAAAATTGCTCATAAGAGCCATGTATCCAGTAAACCTGTCTGGAGACTTTCTCTATATATGCAGTGAAGTAGGGTCTCCTACATTCTCTCCTGCATCAAGTCTTAATCTATCAACTTCTGTGGCATGCCTTCTACCATTTTTGGTGGATGGCTTTGCATGAGTTTTTTTTTGCCACTCCGTGATCCTCCGCATGTGGTTGCTCCACATATTAAGGATCATTCTTTGGAATCAAGAGTTCCTCCTCTGCATGCAAATCTAGCTCCCTCTCAAGGGACAATCGCATGGATTTATCCTCATCAAATTTTATATCCCGTCGTGCAATGGTCATTATGTTATTTGGAAAATACACCTGATAGTTGTGGGGAGTATTAGTGTACCCCAAAAAAATCCCAATCTCAGTTTTTGGTTCCAAATTCTTCCTAGCGTCTTTGGTCACATGCACATAAACAGATGAGCCAAAAATATTAAAATGTGAAACATTAGGTTTCTTACCAGTAAAAGCCTCTTCTGGTGTAATCATGCCAAGTATCCGATGAGGACAATGGTTGTTCACAAATGCTACTGGGTTGCATGCCTCCGCCTAGAGATAGAATGGTAGGCCTCGATCATCCAACATCGCTCTTGTTGCACCCATAATTATTCTGTTCTTTCTTTCTGCAACCCCATTTTGTTGTGGGTTATGAGGTGCAATCAGTTCTCTCTGAATTCCTTCTTTGTTGCAGAAGTTCTTGAATTCATTGGAGATGTACTCACCACCATTGTCACTCATAAGATCCTTCACATGCTTCCCCATGTATTTCTCCACCAGTTCTTTGAATTGAAGAAACTTTGAGAACCTATGATATTTCTTTTGCATGAAGTAGATCTAGCACATTCGAGAAAATTCATCAAAAAATATCACATAATACTTATTCTTTGCTATCAAAATAGTATAGAATGGTCCACACATGTCTGAGTGAACTCTATCAAGGATCTCTGAGGCTCGGTTCTCCTTCTTGTTGGGGCCGTTGTTTTGAAAATGAAACGGTTTTGAGTCATGGATAACAGGTGGTGGAGCACAACCACGGTAGAGAGGGAGTTGTCACGATTTTAGAGAGCTGGAGAGTGTTAGTCATTAGTAATTTTTGCCTTCATATATGACTAAATTATTTCCCTATATTTCTAGAAACAAAGTTCATGAACATTGTGAGTTCTAGAAATCTCACTGCCTTCATCATCCTTAAAGATAATTTTTCACTATTTTATCATTTCATCATGTCAAGCTATGCTTACTAGCTCCAAAGAACCCATTAGAGGCTTATGTCACTCCTTTTGTATATATTTTGTTACCTTTGGCCCAAATCCTCTATTTTGTTTTGCCTAAAACCCCCAACTGCTACCTAAGGCCACCAATCAAACAACTCTTTTATGTCTCCCAAAAATACCCCAAGCATTGATGGTGTCAAAAATTTCTCTGTAGGCTCTTTAGATAAATCAAGTACATTGGATTTTGGATCTTCAATACATCAGTTTATCATAAACTCTGTTTCACACTTGATGACCCCAAAATCTAAGTTTTTAATCCAAAGCCAAGTCCAAGGAACCTTCCACTAGGTCACCTAGGATTTCACAAGTCATAGGGTGGATTTGGTATCCTAAAATCTTTGTTTTATCTCTACAAGGAGACTGCTTTCCAAAGAAGAAAAGGGACAAGTAAATTTTTCCATAAACTGATCAAAGGGCTATTCAAGAAAGGCCTCCTTGGCCTAGTGCGCAAGTATGCAAGAGACAATTGCCCTTGCTCACATTCCTGAAAGGGGATCAAGATGGCCATCAGCCTATCAAGAGGTAAGGTAATAGGGTGGAATCATCACAAGAAGACCATCCACAGCAAAAAGAAGGCAGCAAGGCCTATGTTTGAAAAGAATTGGGGTTTGTGACTGCTTTGGCCAAACAAGGAATCAATACTAGGGCTACAAGGATAGATGGTCACCTCCAGTCCATCAAGTTCACATTGAAGATTCTTTAGAAATGATAAATGAGTTTTGAAAGGTTTTAGAGAACTTAGAATACAACACTATTTACTTTTTTCTAGCAACCCTAAAGCCTGGGAGTTTGGGAAGATTGCCAAATAGGTCAAATGATGATGATAAAGCCTCCTTCATAATAGCAGATGACATTCAAAGAGTTTCAAGCTGCCCTCTAAGGTTTGACAAAGAGGCACTGATTCGTCCTCACCAAAAGGACAAAAAGGCAAAGAGTATCAATACAAAGGCCTAAGTTTTCAAAAGGTACAATCAAAGGCCTCTCAAAAAAGGATCAAAAGGAAGTCAAGCATGAGGTAAAATTTCCCTAGGAGGTAATTATGATAAGCATAGGTTCACTGTTGAAGAAAAGAGGTGTCAAACTCCAAAAAGGATAGTGATCAAAGGAAAAAGTTGTGTAGGCACCTGCAAAAACAGAAGTGGCTAGGGGAGACATAAAATGGTTTAAAAACTGCTAACTTTTCCAACCAGAGATATACCACTATCAACATGATCAAAGGAACAAACATGTAATTGGTCTAAAAGGCATAAAAGCCTCCAAAAATGGTTTCCTTATCAAGAGTATATTCTGCAAGAGATAGATTAGCCATGAGTGACACTTCTGCAGGAGTGTCAAAAATGGTTGCCTACAGGAATATTGATAAGGTCAAAACAAACCTAATGTTATCATAATGGTGGCCCATATGAATACTAAAGGAACTATTGATGCTAATTGTTAGGGTTTTCACACCAAGAGGTTTTCACTGCTTCACAGTAAAAACATCACAGAATGTCAATTAAAGGGAGGTCAGTCTCATCCACGAAGCATTCAAAGGCATAAAAAAATATATAAATGAAGATTCGAAGGTAAAAGTGCCAAAATGATCACAAGCTTACTTTCTACAGGTGTTGAAATCCATGAAAGAGATACAATGAAGAAAACCTTTAGAAAAGAGCACTAATGTCACTATCTGCCTATTTTCATCAAAAATTTGTCAAAATGACCTTTGCTTTTCAAAAATAGGTTCATGCTTCCAAAATGTGAATAAGTGGAAAATTTTGAGTTTATTTAAAAAAGTTTGTAAATCTAAGAGAAACACCAAGATGCTCCAGCCAAGGAAAAAATCATTTTTTCAAATTTTTGCCACCTACAGGACAAAAAAAGACAGTGAAAAAGAAAAAAGAAAAAAATAAACATTAGAAAGTGGGTTTTGATAATGAAATTAGTTTTCAAAAGGAAATATAAAGGTCTTTTTCCCTCTTCCAAACTCATTTATGTCTTTGAAGGAGAAGAAGAGAGTCGTTGAAATCATTTTTAAAGGTTTTCTGCGAAAATTGGTTGAATTTTTCAAGCGCTACGCATTGACGAAGACGCTATGCACAGAGTTGTCAGTGCTTCTCACAGAGGAGGCAGAAACAATGCAAAAAAGCACTACGCTACACACTGGAGAGACAGTGCTACGCACCAGCAAAGGTGCTACGCACAGGCCCAGTTCAGGCCCGACTTGCCCACCGTTCAACGACGCTACACACAGGGAAGGCTTGGCCTGACCTGACGCTATGCAGAGGGAAGGCCCGATAGGAATGAATTGTTGGGTGGCACTATGCACATAGGAGATTTGGCTAAATTTCCCAAAGAATTTCTCAAACTCACTTTTTCTCCTCCTCAAGCTTGCATAGGGCTCCTGCATGAGTTAGACAAGGTTGGTAGTCATTTTCTTTTCCCTCCAAATTGATTTTATTTTCATCCATAATTAAAGGTGGATATCAAAACCTAACTTGGTAAAACCCTAATCTTCATGGAAATCAAACATTTGACCTTTTAGGGCAAGGATTTATAAATTTGAAAGTGGTCATTAGCATAAATACACTCAATACAAAGCTAAGCCTCTTTCTAAACTTTGAAAGCTTTCCTAAACCTTCCATTTTGCCTCCATTTGCTAAAATCTGCCCTCACCATCACTCATTTGTCCTCCCTAGACCTAAAGCTCTCACCAAGCTAAAAACAATTTTGTTCAAGGATATAATCAGCCACCATGTCTAGAGAAGAGATCAGTAGTAGTAGTGATGAAGGGCGAGGGCTTATTGAGCCAAAACACAAGGGAGGAAGGGTTAACAGGTTTGAGCCTTTAGATACCATTCAAATCACCTCTTCTCCCATGATCCTTGCATTTTTTCAAGATTTTGGATGGTATCAGTTCTGTGAGAAGGTTAAATAGGTCCAAAACCACTCAGAGTTGACTAGGTTGTTCGTTCTCAGCCTCCAAAACTGCCAGGTCAACCTAACAAGAGTAAAATTTGAATTATCATCTGAATCCATTTCTAGAGCCATATGAATACCAGATATTGGTGAGAGATGGTTCAAGCAGAAGAAATTTGACTTAAGCTACTATGAGCCCTTCCTCAAACCTTGTTATCAACAGGGCTACAAGACTGTTTTCCCCTTCTCCCACCTGCTAAAGAGATATTCCATACTAATGAGGCAGATCATCAAGTACTTCACTTGTGAGGGGAGGTACTCCAGGATTTATTCATATCCCATAAGGCTGCTAATGCACTTCACCAGGGTTAAATTTCTAAACCTACCATACTATCTCTACCGAAGCATTGACAAAATGGCTTCAGTGGTCAAGAAAAGGAGTTATGCCCACCAAATGCAAAGCCTTTTTCACCACTCCTTGGTTAAGATGATTGTTTTACACCAGCTAGAGTAGCAGGGAATTCCTTGGGAAGTTTTCATCTCACATGATATATCTGCAAATACCTAAGCCTTCATTCAGTAAAACTTGCCTTCCACTTCACACTCACTTACCTCCACTCCTCCATCACCTCCACCTAGGCCTTCTCCACAAGGAAACTTACCTCCTTCTTGTTCCCTTGATGCATCAAGTGAAGATAATGAAATTGGTAATGATGAACAAGAAGGTGGCAGTAATAATGAGGAAAAAATAGATGACAGTGGAAATGAAGAAAACAGTGGGGCAGATACAGAGTTTAATGAGGAAGAGTAGGAAGATGATGATGACATGGAGGAGAGAGATGAACATGGCAGTCATGAAGACAAAGACAGTGAGCACTTGGAGCAAGATAGTGATGGTGATGATACAAATGAATCACTCCCAAGTACAAAAAAAGGTATTGTTGATGAGAAAGATGAAGACACAGAGGATAATGAAGAAAACAGTGAGGCAGATACAAAGTTAAATGATGAACAAGGAGGTGACAACAGCTATGAGGAACAAGAAAATAATGATGAAAGTGATGAAAATAGTAGGGAAGATATAGAGCTTAGTGAGGAAGAGTAGGAGGATGATGATGACATGGAGGAGAAAGATGAACATGGCAGTCATGAAGACAAAGACAGTGAGCACTTGGAGCAAGATAGTGATGGTAGTGATACCAATGAATCACTCCCAAGTACATAAAATGGTATTGCTGATGAGAAAGATAAAGACATATAGGATAATGAAGAAAATGATGAGGATGACAGTCAACAAGAAGATGAACAAGACAACCAAGAGAAAAATGTGCATGAGAATGACAGGGATCATAGTCATAGTGCAAACCGTGACCATATGAGTGAAGATGATGAACTTGAAGAAATAGAGGGAGATGATGAGGAAATAGAGGATCAAGAACAAGGAAATGATGAAGCTGAGACAGAGTTTGAAGAGGCAGGCAGTGACCAAGGCAATGACACTGATAAAACAATCACTGATGAGAAAGACAACAAAAGGGATAGTCATGACAGTCATGACAGTTTTCATGACTGTCATAACACAAATCAGCCTCCTAATAATAATGAGAGTGAAGATAGCCCAGAAAAAGATGAAGAAAACGACCTTCATGAGGAACAACGTCAAAGTGAGGTAAGTGAGGAAGATAATGATCAATTTTAAGGCCAATATGGCAGTATGGAAGACAATGAAGACAATGATGATGATGATCATGCTAAAGATCAAGAAAGAAGTGACCTAATGAGGCATGAGGTGACTCATGGAAGCCATGGAAAAAATGAAAAAGATAGTGACAACAATAACAAGGGTCAAAGAAATGATGAAAACACACTCAAAACTACCATTGTCACTTCTCTCACATGCACATATCACAGAGGGAAGAGAGATGTGTTTGCTGCCTCAAAAAGGCAAAGGGCCATCTCTTCTCAAGCTATCAAGCCATTGAACAAGGGAAAGGAAAAGATGGAAAGAAGTGAACAATAGGTAAAGCTGAGGAGAAGTAAGAGAATCAATAAAACTTGTTAAGAACCTCAATTCATTGATCTAGACAGTGACAATGAGGACAAAGAGATGGCCAACAGATTGCTACTCTTAACCAAAGATGCACAGATTAGGGTGTGGGAAAGATATTTTTACATGGCACAAAGTGTCATTCAGTATTACAAAGATGAACACAAGCATTTCAAGAAGGTGAAAAGGGACCTTGCTCTCCAGAAGAAAATGACCAAGCACTATACAAGGAAAAACATGCTTGCTTGTGCTAAACTGAAGGAGGCCCTCATAGATCTAAAAAACCTAAAAAGGGAAAAAGAGCATGATAGCCTTGGATTTTTGGCTGAGGCTTCTCAAAAGGTGTCCAAGACCTCTTGAGGGACCTCTCGACAGATTTTTGGCCAAATTGAACAAAATTTTGTGTTTTTGAATTTTTAAGTCCTCCGTGCGCAACACCCTAGGCGCTATGCACAAATTTTTTGCATCCTCAGCTTGCTAAATTTACATTTTTGGATTCCCCACATCATCAGCATTCTTCTCACAAAATTTCAAATCATTTGGAGTAGTTTTTACCCCCCCAAAAGGTCAAAAAACATCAAAATTTTGACCATTCTGCCTCATTTTCAGGCAAGGTGCTACGCACAGAGAAGTGTTTGGAGAATGGGGATTTTGGTAGGAAAGTGGAACTAATTCAAGAAAAATCAAGCATTTATGGAAATTAGACTCATCAGGCTTTCCAACGAGCCATCACAAAGCCAAATCCGGCATCGATAAGGGGTCCAAAACTTAGTCGCAAGAGACCTTATTTTTTGTTGAAGTAGCGCTACGCACAGAGACTGTCTAAGTGTGTTTTGGACCAAAAGTCAATAAAAAAACACTCATTTATTGCAAATTGATATTTTTTTAGTTTTTTGAGGCAAAACACTCTAGAATTAGGTGCAAATAGTTATTTTGGCATTTATTTCTTAGGATATTATGTGCCTTGGGCCTTGCATGGTCTCTTGGCCATAAATGACATTTATGGTTGAATTTGACATTTTCCTACCATATTTATGGTTTTAGTCCTCATTTTCTCCATAAATAGAGCATGAGTCCCTTATCTATTTTGTTGTCTTTTGATGAACTTGGAGAGAAATACATGGATTCTATGAGCTTGGAGAGGAAATTAGTTTTGTGAAGTTGATGAATGGCTTGTTTGGCTTGATGATGGAGAAGCTTGTTTGCAGGATTCCTTAGCTTGGTGAATGGTGATGTATTCTTCACTTGTTTATGTTTTCTTGTTCTCATTATGTTTCATTCTTCTTGGTTGCTATAAATCAGAAAAGTATAGGTTAAGACATGCTCGTTGAGGCACCTCAGTCCTCCTGTTTGTTATAGCTTTGATGTTTTCCTCTGTTTGGTCATCTTAAGGAATTCTTGATTGCTCCTTAGGTCCACCTAAACTTTTTTTTGTTTCATGTATGGTTAGTATTCTAGTTTACAAGTATGATTCACGGTATGCCCTTCTTATTTGAAGATCTCAAAACTCTATCTTGAAACCTTTTCTTTGGAATATTGTTTGCTAGGTTAAGTCAAAGAGGTCTCGTTCGATCTTGGCCTTTATCCATGCCTACCAACTTGTTTCAAAGTTCTCAATAGCTTGATATATGATGTTTAGGAGTTCCCTCTTCATATATTGATTTATTTGTGTTATCTTATATGTTTTCCCAAATTCTAAAGGTGAATTTACTAAAGTTAGAATCTCTTATGCTTTCTATGTTTCACTGGAATGTTTATCTTGGATATTTACCAGTTTAAGTATTGTTCATTGAGCTTAATGGTTTGCCCTACCTCATGAGTTGTAGCTTTTAACTATATGTATTTAAGACCTCCTAGTATTTCCCAAATTTGATGTTCACTCCACCTCATACATCACCTTAAGGATCCATTAACCTTGCTAAATTGGCCCTACAACACACTCTGTTTCATCATTTAGACACCCATGACTTTCATTGACTCCATAGCCCAATGGATTTGACAGAATCTCACTCCACCTATTCCACTTAACCATATTACCTAACCAAAACAATTAACAAACCCTACACTTTACAACTAGCCTAAAATCAAAACCCTAAAGAAAAAAGAACACATCCTTTGCACCTAATAGAGAGATCCCTCTCTGAATCCAGGAAGGCTAGGTCCTAGGACTCCAAAGATTGGTTCCACGTTACCCTGTCATTTTTTATACCAATCTGCCAAATCACGGGACCTTAACAGAGAGCAGGTGGTGTGGAAATTGCGAAAACTAGCATAGATGGCAAGAAGGAGCAACAAGGACAAGCAGCAGAACTCCCAATGATCACGGAGATGTGGTAAAAAAACAGAGTGGAAAATGAGGGAAAAATGGCAGTCGTGTTGGCAAAGGAAAAAATAGGCAATCAGCCAACATAGACAGGAGGTTGGTGTAGTAGAAGGCCGAGGAAGAGAGCCGTAGGAGAGCTCTGTTTGGTTCTGTTCTATTCTGTTCTGTTCCATTCTATTCTATAATGTTCTGTAATGTTCTAATCAGTCCATCTGTACTCAACTCTGAGGAGTAATGTAACTATCCACTATTGTTAATGAAATATACTTCTAGCTGGGTTTGATGTCCTGAATTCTGTGATAAACATTTAGTTATGATGAATGTATTGGCTGCTTTTAAATTTTGATTTTTCATTCTGAATATGCTCATGAGTAGTATCTTGTGCAAGGTAGCTAAATATGTTTACAGTACCTAGTTCTGTCTGTTTTACTCTGTAGTGTGATCATTCGATATCTGATATGTTCCTAACCTTACTAAGGTCACGACACGCCTTGGGTGAGACTCTCTACTCTTCGGAGTAGAGTGAAAATGTCGGCATTGTGCTAGAATACTACGGAAACCTTGTTGGCCTCTCTCCTAAACCTGGGTCTTGCTTAGAGACCTTCTTTCTCGCCAACAAATGGTTCCGTTGCCGGGACTTGAAATTTAATTTAGGAGATAGCTCATGGTATCAAGAATCTTTGAAAGGGAAATACGAAGCTGGTGGGATAACCACTTGGATTAGTTCATAGTGCAGCAAGCTGAATTGAGATAGCATAAGGAGAAAACTGTTAAGAATCAAGTTCTATACTCTGAATCTACGAGTGATCTCTATGAAATTTTCTGGGGAAAGTTTCCAGAGGAACTATATAATTGGTTACAGAGACTACAAGTCAAGAAAGTCCAAGGAAGCTCATGTAAGATCTGCCTGAAGTGGTTGCATGTGGATCTGGTAACCCTCCATCGGTTAGATACTGATTTGACCCAAGCTATAGATTTCTGGGTGAAATCTACCTTGGAGGGATACATAGTGGAATTCATAGCTGAGTGTTACCAGTCCTTTTCAAAATTAGAAGACATGTTCAGATCTAGATTACGAGGAGAGCTACTGAAGGAAATTCCTTTGTGGATCAAATTTTTAATGGTAGACGAGGGATTGATGGAATTTCAAAATTATTAGATAAAGACTTAAAGCCTCTAGTACTTTGGGAAGGAGCTGAGGGAGAGATGATACAATTAAGTTGGAAGGGGGAATAGGGATATGGATGTCAAGACCTCTAGTAGGTTGAGAGAGCGACGAGCACATTGTAGAGCACAGATCACTGAGAAGTGGTGGGAAAGAGTGATGAAGGAGTTGGAGAAGTAGGAAAGTAGTCGACATAACAAAGAGAAGGTGCCGCAGATGACAAAGGAGATGGAAGGTCAGATGGGATCCCAAGGAATAGGAGGGACTACCAAGGAATTCATGCAAGTGTACAGGAGCCCAACCTAAAGAGAAAAAGGAGAAAAGTTCAACATGGAGGACACGTTCCTCGAGGAGATGTCCGATGTGGAGTTTCATGTTGCAATGGAGCAACTATTTCGAGAGGGGCCGGCACTCATAACTCAAGGTAACTCTATTCCCCAAAGTTCAAGTAGCTCTAGTCTTGACCTTCCCCTAGTACTCTATCAGCCACTAGGTGAAATTTTTGTTGTTACAAGAATTGAGTAAGTTGAATATTGTTCAGTCTACATTAGTAATACATACTAGCAGTAGTGCTAGTCATACAATTTCACAGCCAGGAAATAGAGGTTTTATTCTAGTATCACCCAAAAAAATAAGCATGGCGGGATCATTTACCCAATACCCAGAGTTCTCTGGGAGGGGCAATGACGATGTGGAGCAGCACTGGTATCTCTGCGAAGCCATATGGAGGACTCGGTAGACACCAGGGGCAGTTAAGTTGATCGAGTTTCAAACTACTCTCAGGGAGAGAGCTCTTCGCTGGTTTATTAAATGGTTTGAAGCTCATCCAAACCCAACAATAGATGATGTAAAGAAATAATTTGTTAATGAATTCAAGTTATCTCAGAAAGATAAACAAGGTTTGTCAGAGATATGGGAGATTAAACAGTGAGAAGGTGAAACTACATGGGATCTGATGAGAAGGTTCAAGGATGCGGTTGGAAAACTGAGTTACCCAATCGATCCAAATCATCAGAGAGATTGGTTTATCAAGGCCTTTCTTCCATTGAAAAGAACTCCCATAATGCAACAAAATATTGATACATTAGAAGATGCATTGGAGCAAGCCATGAATATAGAGGCCATGGCGGGCTATTCACAGGAGTTCAAAGGAGGGCAGCAGCTCAAGACCCTTCCATATTGGGGTTACAACATCATATAGCCAGTCTGACGGAAAATTTGAAGGATATCCAACCAATGCGACCTGCAAGACCCAACATATGGTGTACGCACTGTTTGATGGAGGGACACGTGGTCACCGGATATCCAAGGTTGCGGGGGCAGAATGTAGCGACTTCAGTAGCAGGGACACAAGGAACTCTACCTTTAGGGGGATTTTCAAAGATAAACACTCAAGGGCTATATACGCCGCAACCCCACTACCCAGGATTCCTTAGGCAATAGAATCAGGCCACAATTGAATACTACGAAATATGAAAAAGCATTGGTCATCCATCCCACCTATGCCCAATTTTGCAAAAATACTCCAACGTTCCAAACAACATATACTGTGAGTTCTGTGCTTCCATGATGCACAACACAGAGTAGTGTAGAGCTCTAGATGCATTGGCAGAATGATTGGATAGGCCATCATATAAAGTGAATGAGGCTCCCAGGGGATGAGGAGGAGGCATGAGAGGAGGCAGAGTTGGAGGAATAGGACCTCTAAGATGTTATAATTGTGATGAAGAGGGCCATGTAGCCAAGGAATGTCCACTTCCCAGAAGACCATAGTGCTCTCAGTGCAGAGTTAATATGCACGCAACAGAAGACTACCCAAAGCTAATTAAAATATGGGAAGAAAGAGCCAGACAAAGAGGAGAAAATCTGGTAAACCCAGAGCCAAGAATAGTCGAGGCTGAGGCTGTGAAGAATGTAGCTGTTGTAACTCCTAGAGACAGCCTAGAGTTGCCATAGACCAGTGCCTAGGACATCTTATATAGCAGAGAGACATGATTATGTAGTGAGAAGGATCTCATCAAACCAAGCTCTCGGACTATTTCTTGTCAAATGAGAAAACTAAAATGTCAGTGGTATCCAATATTTCAGAAGCTTAAAGCTGAAGAGACAATCCTGAATAAGCAAGATATTCAGTCCCAACATAAATGCACAAGACAATTTCAAGACAGTCCGTTTGTAACAAGGGCTGGACTCTCGAATAGTTCACAGAGAATGATGGTATAAGAGTATTTACTGAGAATGTAGAAAAGAGGAGATATTAATTGATATAAAGACAGTATCCAGAAACATACGTTAGCATGTGATGGGCTTAAACATTAAGAATCCATACATGGCAACCACGTCCGTAAATAATACTTCATAACATTCAACATAGCAGAAATGCGAATGAGGTGAAAATGGAACAACATATTACATCTGAGCCATATTTAAAGTGCCGAGAAGCTACTGAAATAAGTATCCACAGGGATAAATTCATAACAGAAAGCAGCCAGCTACTCGCATTCCAGAATGTAATATCAGATATATGGATATAAGCAAAACAGATAACAACACTACAGCACACCAGAGAGAATAACACACTATGAAGAAACAAGACCAGAATCCTTATCCGAAACAGAACTTCTTTTCATTGAGGCCCTACGGGCTCTTTGCATTCATATTGAGACTTTCACAAAATGTTAAAGAAGAAGACACTACACAGTATTTCCTCCAAAATTTTGGAACCTTTCTTTCTTCTTTGATATACCTTATATAAGATTCCTCCCATTTCAGCGAGAAGAAATTTCGGGAAAATATCTTCTCCGCATGGGCAAAATTTGTTAGATGTCATTTTCATAAAAACCAAAATTTCATGATGGGGAATCAAAACTCCCATCATGTGTAAACAGGCCCCAGGCCATTTCCAAAACAGAAATTTAAACAAATGTTTGATGTAAAAAGTAAAATGCAAGAGTGGGGGAAAACAACCCACTCGGAACTTTAAAAGAAATAAACTAAATGAAAGTGAAATAGGCCATTAAGACCATATCATGAGTTAACAGAAAATTCACAGGCAAGGCTGAGTGGAAGTCATTGCAGATTCGGGCGGAGGCACGTTTGCGGAGGAACTAGTATGTTGACTCATAAACTGTGACAGTCTCTGCTGACTCTCGGAAGTTGGTTCGGGCATCGCTGAGAGCTTCTCCACCTTGATAAAAGCTTCGCCGAGAGCGTGAATACCTGCCTCAGTAGGGAGCCAGTGTCTGATCATGTAAAGGAGATTAAACTCCTTTTTAAGGACCGTAACAATTGTACTGGCTTTGAGCTGAGTCGCTTTTCCCATCTGGAGGTCAGTCCGATCTCTTTCCACTTGCAAGCGCGCTGTGTATTGGTCTAGAAGCACAAGCATGGCAGGGGCGGTCGGTTCCCAGCAGGAAGGGAGTCCGGCTGTGGTGATCTCATCCCATACCTCGTCAAACTGTTCGACACTGTCGATCACCCGTTGAAGGGCCCTTGAAGCCACTGCTCGGGCTTCCTCTTTATCGATGATCTTCTGACATTCAATGACCTCTGTAAATCGGCTGGAGATATCGTGTTTCCCCAAGTCGTTTGCCCTTAGTGCGTAAAGGAATGAGATGTAATCCCCAGCGTGTTGAGCTCTGTTAGGTAGATCAGCCCCTGCCTCCTGCAACTTTCTACTAAGATAAGGAATAGTAGACTTGAGCTCCCCTATCATTGTCAAGAACTCCCATTGCTCGGTTACCGCCGTGATTATGTCTGACCAGATTATGCTTCTGGCCTCGAGAAGGGTGAGGTTCCCCTTTGCTCGACTTTTCATGTCAGCAATGGTTTTGTGCTGCTCCGCCGTGACCTTTTTCTCTTCCTCGACTTCCCTCTGTAGCCCGTCAACTGTTCTGGCTTTTTCGGCCAGGGAGCTCTCCAATTCTGCGATCTTTTGTCTGGCCGTGGATGCTTGTTTCTCCAGCACTTCAATCTCAGCTCTGGCTGTGGACAGTTGTGCTGACAACGAGCTGGCTCCGCTTGACGCTTCAGCCGTCTGACAGCTGTGTGAATCCCACCTGGCTTGCAATTCTGTTGCTCTGTTCTGTAACTCGCTGATCCTTTCGGCCATTTTTTCTTTCTCTTCCCTCTCCTTGAATAGCCTGGCAGACAGCTCCTTTTTCTCTTCCTCCGCCTGTACCAATTCAGCAGTTTGCACATGATGTGAAGCCGGTATGCGAGCCTGTCTCTTTGCAGATGCGATATCCTTCTGCAACTTACTTATAAGTGCTGCTTGTGCACCTTTCCCTCCTTTATCTGAGTTTTTGATTTGGTCCTGGAGATCACGCAGCTGATGTGCATTGGCACGGAAAGAAACTTGTTCCGCTACAAAGGATGCCCTCAGTTGGTCATATTTCTGTTCTATCTTCCTTAATGCGAGGGTGAGCTGCGATAGTTTATCCTTCATCATGTCGCAAACCGTTTGGAACAGGTCGCACATGTCATTGACCGGTACCTTCTGCATATCAATGGCCAATTCTAGCACCTTATAACTAGGAACATCAGAATTTGGGTCCAGGATGGCCTCTGCCATAGACAGTACCAGGCTTTTGGTGTCTGCATTGATAGAGGCAGAGAGCCTGGTATGGTATTTTTCCACGTACCCCCCTAATTCAGCCTTGTATCTGTCTCGGATTGCTTTATTCGTCCACTCCCTTTCGCTCGCCTTGGATGAAGTGGGATCAATGATGGCCTACCTCTGTGTATTAGGAGGAGGCGACGCTGTCTCTCAGCACTGTTATCCCCGCCTTGCCTTTATCGAATTCGCCAAATTTCGTGAAGGGTTCCAGTAATTGCCCTTCTCCTATGACTTCTGCTTCACTGGTGGCCACCCTCTGCCTCTTGGGCGGTGGTGCTGCTCCGGAGGTACCTGCCTCTTCTTCACCGGTGCCCCTGTTCACTTCCTCCTCTTCCCTTGTAGCAAATGAGTCTGTCTCCATCTGCGAAAACATGGGCCAAATTTCGAGGTTAGCCCTCCACTCCATAAATGGCCTCGGCTCATGTATGTAGGGCGTAGACCTGTTTCTTTTTCTTTTATTTGAAATGATTTCTCGTGGGTCATAAGCCCAGCTTTGCCCCAACGTCAGGTCCATGTTTTGCAGCATTTTTTCAGCAATTGGGAGGGCATATCTAGAGTTTACCACGAAGGGGCCGATTTGGACAGGAAGCCTTAGGATGTAGCCTTTCTTAGCAGGGACAAAATGGAGCTGGTCGGCTTTGAGGGCTTTCCGGATGTACTCGAGGGCGTAAACTCGTCGGACAGGGAAAACTGGCAACTGGTATGGAGCAACTTCGGCTCCATAGACCCGAATTTCAGTGCAATCTTCAGAAAGGAACCAATCTCCGGTACACTGGTATTTCCCAGCCTGTAGCCAGCGTTTCATCTCTAGGAAAACCCTAGGGGAAGGCGTGTCATGAATGATGGTGTAGGCGATGGACATGAAGGTGTTCACGAAGTTCGCATAACCCTCTCCCCTAGGTAAATGACGGATGGAGAAATTCCAGTCGAAGACTGGTCTGGGTTGAGAATTCTCAGAATAGACCCTATCTAACCCCAAATGGTCGAACTTATCTGCATGCTGGAACAGGAAGAGGTAGAACACCATTGAGCAGAAGCGAAACTGGCGGGCTTGTGTGAGCTCTTGGAATTGGGTTAGGATGGTTGAGGAGAGGAAACCAGGAATGTCCAATACAACCCCATTCTGTGACATGAGCCATAAAAAGTGAATGCATACCATAGAAATGTCTTCTGGGCTCCCTATCCCCAAAAGGCCGGCGATGAGAGATAGAACGGGTCGAACCTCTTCGACGAACAGACTCAGTGAAAACGGCTCTAATGTAGGTAGGGAAGTTGCCTGGTCAATGGTTATGGAGGATATGAAGGCACGGCGGGCTTCCCTTGACTGTTTATTGAACTGGGTTGTCAAGGTTTCGTCTTTGAAACTGATATATGTGTCGCTGGCAGGGAAACGGAGGGCCTGTCTGATAACATCGGGAGAAAGGGAAAAAACTTTATTCCCCTGAGGAGAAACGAAAGCGCCCTGATGTACATCATAGGCATCTCTGAGCCAGGTGATAAAATCAATACAAGAATGGACCTGGGGGGTGATTTGGTGGTAGACGCCAGACACGATAACTCGGAAACGGTCTCCATTCTTGCAATGGCGGCCAAAAAGCAGGGGTTTGATACTGCGTATGTCAAAAGGATATTTTGGGTCGCAGATACCAGACTGCAAGTCGTAGAGGGGTTCAAAACCAGGGGGGTTCCTAGACTCACGGACCTGGGGAGTTTCTGGCTCGTTCTTCTTGGGCGTTCCCCTTCCCATGGCTGACATTTTAAGAATTCGAAAAAGAGAAAGGAAACAGAGGGAAAATAGAGAATGGAATACCTGGACAGAGGGTGACACTACTCGGGAAAGCAACGCGAGGAAACCTGACAGTGATTGGGGTAGACCAGGCGCTCTTCCCTACTTGGTATTTGCCGTAGAAAGTAACTTGTGTCTTTTTACTGGAGAGAAATACGGGAGTTTGTTACTACTAGAGCAGGCTGTTCGAGTTAAAAAGGCGGATGAGTGAGATGACAGAAGGCAAGTGTCGTAAGGACACTGACAATGAGACACGTGGCGCATGGGGATTGGGGGGTATCAAGGTGTAGGTGTGCGCCTCGTGTCGGGTTTAAGGCTGGTACGGGTCTTAGTACTAGCTGATCTAATAAACTTTTACCTTACCTTTTATCCACATATGCTGTCCAATCCTTACCGTGCGTGATTTCCTACGCCGAACTAACATATGTCTTTCCCCACTGTGTGGGTCCACCTTTACTGCGCCACGTAATCACATCCCGTGGCCTGTTCTTACCATCCCCTTTCAACTTTGAGTCTTTACCATGCCACATGTCATCAGTCCACGGGGGTATGGGTCTCGTCCTTTCCTCGCTGCTCGACCCCCTCGGACTTTCCACACGTGCTTTTCTTTCGTGGCGGCGGCTCCTTTTAATATATCCGTTAGTGTTTATCGCTATGTCCCTTTTTACCTTTATATTTCCTGTTTACTTATTATTCAGCCCTTCACCGCTTTGTGTTGTTTGCCCATTGGCTTTATTACATGCGCATTTCACCACCTTCTCCCTTTTTGACCCATTTTAATTTAATATTTTCCATTTGATATAAAACCTTAATGCGTAGCTTTTCCATCTTTTAGTACACCCGTGGCTAATGCTAAAGATTGAACAACATGAGAAAACGGAAACGGGCCGCCCGGACGTGCAGAAGGCACCCGGGTGATCACAACTTAGCAAATCTGACACGGGCGCCCTCGGGCCAAACGACCCGACCCGACCCAAACGGACGCCCTCACCCGACATGCCCACCCAAATGGACGCCCTCGAGCCAAACGACTCGACCCGACCCGACCCGAACGAACACCCTCACCCGGCACGACCAAACGACCCGACCCAACCTGAACGGACACCCTCACCTGGCACGCCCACCCGAACGGACGCCCTCGGGCCAAACGACCCAACCCGACCCGAACGGAAGCCCTCACCCGGCACGACCAAACGACCCGACCTGACCCGAACGGACGCCCTCACCCGGCACGCCCACCCGACCCGACCCAAACGGACGCCCTCACCCGGCACGCCCACCAGAACGGACGCCCTCGGGCCAAACAACCCGACTCGACCCGAACGGACGCCCTCGGGCCAAACGACCCGACCTGACCCAAACGGACGCCCTCACCCGGCACGACCAAATGACCTGACCCGACCCGAACGGACGCCCTCACCCGGCACGACCAAACGACCCGACCCGAACAGACGCCCTTGGGCCAAACGACCCGACCCGACCCGAACGGACGCCCTTGGGCCAAACGACCCGACCCGACCCGAACGGATGCCCTCACCTGCCACGACCGAACGACCCGACCCGAATGGACGCCCTCACCCGGCACGACCAAACGACCCAACCAAACGGACGCACATGGGAGCAAACGGCAAACGGGGCGCCTGGACGTGCACAAGGCACCTGGGCGGTCACAACTTAGAAAATCTTACATGGGCACCCTCTGAGCAAACGGCCCAACCCGAACGGACGCCCTCACCCGGTGCCACACGGCCCGCTCGACCGAACGGACGCACATGGGAGCAAACGGCAAACGGGTCGCTCAGACGTGCACAAGGCACCCGGGCGGTCATAACTTAGCAAATCTGATATGGGCGCCCTCGGCCCAAACGACCCGACCCGAACGCCTTTGGACGGGCGCCCTCACCCTACGCGCCCGACCCGACCCGAACGCCTTTGGCTGGGCGAGTCGGGTGACTCCCGACTGGGCGCCTCTGCACGAATTGTACGACAGTGCGGAAGCCATTCCGGGAGCGTTCGGAGTCGGAATTGAGTGCCGTAAATTGCAGAATGTGCGTATTGACGGGCCGCATCTAACCGTATAGTTGGGAAGTAGATTGGACACACAGGGAGCTCAAGGGATGGTCTAAACTGATTTGTAGTACCGATTCGAGTGACCCGGCAACACTTTGGCAGTTTTGTGCAGGATATTTCCAAGGTGAATTCTGATGATTGTAAATAATTGCTGTAGGCTAGTTTGATGGTTGACAAGCCTTAGAGCTTGGTCAAAAGGCTAACTTGCCTTGCCAAGGAGCAGAAGTGGCTTCTGCTGGATTGGAACTTATTATTTCATATTTATCATTATTAATAGGGAATTGCCCCTCCCTTGTATGTATGAGCGTACTTGTGGATTGATAATGATGTTTATGTTTATTTCCACATATCGAGAGAACCTTTGGTTAATAACTAACAAGTGTTGCTAAAGGCGTAGTCTATATACTTGAGTATTTGGAAAAAGAAAAAAGTACGGTAGTGCCGCACCCGTCTATAGCATGGTTGAAAGACACCGAAGGTATAGGGGCGTGACAACTAGGCACACGGGCGGTCAGAACTTAGCATTTTCGATACGGCCTCCCTCACACGACCCGACCCGAACGCGTTTCCTTGGGCGCCCTCACACGGCACGACCTGACCCGCCCTAACGAGGGCACAAAGGAGCAAACGGCAATCGGGTCGCACAAATGTGCACAAGGCACAGGGGCGGTCACCACTTAGCATTTTTTATACGGCCTCCTTCACACGACCCGACCCAAACACGTTTCCTTGGGCGCCCTCACACGGCACGACCCGACCCGCCCGAACGAAGGCACAAGGGAGCAAACGGAAAACGGGTCGCACGAACGTGCACAAGGCACACGAGCAGTCACGACTTAGCATTTTTTATACGGCCCCCCCTCGCACGGCACGACCCGACCCGACCCGCACGAACGAAGGCACAAGGGAGCAAATCGGAAACTGGCCGCGCGAACGTGCACAAGGCACGCGGGCGGTCACAACTTAGCATTTTTTATACGGCCGCCCTCACACGGCCCGACCCGAACGCGTTTCCTTGGGCGCCCTCACGTGACCCGACCCGACCGAACGCGTTTCCCTGCTCGAAGGTATGCATCCCATAGTGCATCAAAATCAAGACCAGTCTCGATCTCAGTTCCTCAGTGAACCAGATACTGCAAGATCATTGTAGTGTGAAGCCTCCAATGAATGAAACTCCATCATGAACTCCCACGCATCATCCTATCCAAAGCATTGGCAAGCATACTTGTATTGCCCACGAGTGCCACCACAAGTTGTTCTCACCCTGCAAGTCATATGAATGTGCTCGTAGGCTGCTCATCCAACCAATGTCTTGTTGCTCAAAGTGAACAACGCCCATCATCCCATCTATAAAAGATCTCCATGTAGCACCAACAATCGATCATGCTCAGCATATTCCTTCTTGACACTCCTCCATGATGCTCATAAGTGGGCACCCAGTAAGTGCACCTGCATAATGTCTCCACATAATGTCCCGCCATGCCCTCGTGTCAATGTACATGACTTTGGTTGCCCATGTGTCCATCAAGAGTAGACTCGCCTCAACCCCAGTCACCATCATGTGTATAGTGTACAGGCTAAGTGCCCTCGGTCACTTCTACCATCATCATCATGGGTATTTCCTCCAAGGCTTCTCCCCCGCTAAAGGTGCACCAAGAGTTCCTTCTTGGTTGTAAGCCATGAAGAAGTATACCCAGACAATGTGCCCTACCACCAAGGCAGTCCATGAGTCGTGCCAGGCACCTAGCCAGTTTCCATGTAGCTAAGCATGACCCTTATCTATCACAGAGATCATCAAGTTCCACCATTGTCACGAGAATTTGAACCTACTAGAGCGAGGTCACAAATTTCCCTATCAAGGCCTACAACAATAAATGCTCCCCTTGCTTCTCCAATGTACAAGGTTCCATCATAGTCATCCGAGGAAAGGTCCTCCATGGTATTGGAAAAGAAGTCATCTTCTTTCCCATCCCCGCATACGGTCCATCTCCCAGATGCTCAATTGAAACACGAGCCATGTCTTCATGAAGAATCTCTAAGCGAGTGTCCTCCGTCCTCATCAATGTCTGCAATGCTTCCGATCCCGGTACCGCCTGCTCATAAAGTTCCTCCTCGATCATTGTCACTTCTGCAAAATTTTCATGTGGTTCATCCCCCAATGCCTGCAATGTGCTTGGTCCAGGTTCAACTTGTTCCATGAGTTCTTCCTCGATCATATCCGCATCCTCAACATCCTCCCCATAATCATCCATCACCGATGCTTGCGATGTGTTTGGCCCTGGTCCAACCTGTTCATCAAGTTCGTCCTCGACTTCTACCACATCTGCAACATCCTTGTGAGAATCGTCCACCATCAATGCTTGTAATGTGCTTGGTCCTGGTCCAACTTGTTCATCAGCTTTTTCCTTGACTTCAATCACATCTACAACATCCTTTGGTTCGGCCACAGTGGGCTTCATGCCACCATGCTTCATCTTTCCAAGGTCTCTAAGCTTGAGAAGCTTATCAATTAACTTCCTTCGCTCTTCTTCCACCTTGTCCATTTCTGCTCGGAGAATTCTCACTTTCTTCATAAGTCGAAACATTTCATATTTTCTCATGCCAGATGTCCTCTTCTTGCACAATTTATCAATGTTCTGACTCGCCTCATCAAACTCCTTTTCCACTTCCTTCGACTTCTCTTTAATTTCTTTGAAGTTCATTTCCAATGAAACAAACTCATCCATCAAGCTTCAATACCACCTGCAACGCTGCAACGGTATCCCTGCTCAATAATAATAATAATAAGGCCACAAAAATGTAGCTCTGATACCAACTGTCACGCCCTTATACCTGTGGTAGTCTCCCAACCGCTCTATAGACAGGTGCGGCACTACCTTATTTTTCTCTTTTCGAATACTCAATAAGTAGACTACGCCTAACTCAACACTTGTTTAATTAATCTTCCAAAGTGCTCCTGTGCGGAAATAAAACAGCAATAAACATCAATATCAAACCACATGAACACCCATACATTCAAGGGAGGGGCAAATCCCGTTAATAAGTCTGCCCAGTATTATGCTTCAATAAATATGTACAATCTGCAATAACTATACAACCAAGCCTCCATAAACCATTTATGCTTCTTGCCAAATGTGCTTGTACCTAGGTCTAGCCTTAACAGCTTCCCAACAGTGCAAAAAATCCAAAGGAACCCCAAAATTCCCTTTCAGAACATGTTTATGAAGTCTGCGCGAATTCTGGTTCGAGTGGGTCACTCGGGTCACAGACGCCCTCGGCACCCTGAACGCGTTTCCGCACGCGGGTCACCGGGGTCACGGTCTGCACGCGTTCGACCCGACCCGACCCTGCTGAACGAACTCCGCGCCTTCAAACACTGTTCCGCGCGTCCGGAACGCGGGCGCGCTGCACGAACCCGACTCGACCTGAACGCGCCCGCCCTGAACACTGTTCTCCACGCGTCCTGCGGAAGGAACCCGACTCGACCATGCACTAAACACTGCACCGCACGCGCCCTGCGGAAGGAACCCGACTCGACCTGCGGGTGAACGCCGAACGAGTTTTTACCCGACTCGACCTAGACTCCGTTTCCCTGCTGCGGCTTCGCCCTCCCCCCTCGACCTTCGCTCTGGCTCGAGCATTAGCTTGCCAATGGTGGAATCAGCAAGATGTTGATGTCCTTCTTTCTTTCCTTTATCGTCCATCGCACGTCCTCCTTTCGTATGTGCCTTTCCCCACACATTGCTTCCATGGGTGGGGCTTGACCCATATAAGGCCGACCCAGTAAACGCCCATAAAGCCTTGGTTACGACGTGGCATTTCCTCCTTAACATCGGCTTGCCACCACGGCCGGCCTATAAAACCTCCAAGCCAACACACGGCCATTTTTGGACGCGTTTATGCACGTCGCTCCTAAACGTCGCACGGTCACCGTGATAACGTTGCATAGTAGCCGGACGATGTTTTCGTCCGTCGGCGCGCCCGTCTAACCTTCCATCGTGGTTTCCGTCGTTCGTCGCATGTCCACCGAACGCTTCCAACGCCTTCCGTCGTCGTCCTCGGCTCGTGGGTCTTACAGGGGCGGTTTCCGTCGCGGCGGGCGTATAATTGGACGGTGTCCATTGAGCAGGGACATGGAAACCTTACATTTCGCATAGTTGGGTGACTGTCGTCACGGCGGGGCGAGGAAACCTGTCATGCCCCTAGACCTTCGGTGACCTTTCAACCGTGCTATAGACGGGGTGTGGCACTACCATACTTCTCCTTTTCGTAATACTCAAGTATGTAGACTACGCCTTTAGAAACACTTGTTAAATTAGTTAATCAAATGTTCTTTCAATGTGCGGAAAACATGAACATCATCATCACATCCACAGTGTACGCCCATACATACAAGGGAGGGGCAACTCCCAGTTAATAATGGGTCTGCCCGATAATATGTTTCATAAATACGAAATAGAGTAGAAGTTCCAATCCAGCAAAAGACCCCCTTTTCTATTTGGCAAGGCAAGTCACTTTTTGTCCAAGCTTACAATGCTTGGCAATCATTAACTAGCCCACAACAGTCGTTTACAGCACTAGAATTCACCTCGGGAATATCCTGCATAAAACTGCCCCAAGTGCTGCCGTGTCACTCGGGTCGGCACTGCAAATGGTATCAGACCTCCCTGCGAGCTCTCCATCTGTCCAATCCACTCCCCCAGCTATGTGGTTAGCTCCGTCCCATCAAAACACACCTGCTTCAACTTTCGGCACTCAATTCCGACTCACGATGCCTTCAAAACGACCTCTGAACTGAAGCTCGGATCATGCGGATGCCCTGTCTGACCCGACCTTGCACTGCGGATGCCCTGCGGAGAAGTTCCACATGCCCTACACGTATGTCGCACGACTTGACCCGTGCGCTGCCCGACTCGACCTGTCCTGCGGTGTGGATGCCCTGCGGAGGAATTCCGCATGCCCTGCACGTCAACAACCTGGCTCGACCCGCACTCACCCTGCGTTCACCGCCGCCGTGTTTCCTTCACCAACGAGTTGTTGGCTTAGCTCGTGGTGCTCCAATGCGCTCGCACTCAGATGCTTGCTTGATCGTTGGTTGGATGACTTCTCCGTCATCCGCACATCATATTAATACACATATCATGTGCGTGTCGTGGGTCACTCGGTCGACTCGAGACGACCCCCATCGTTCAGCTGTCCACCCACTCGCGTAGCATCGGCCGCCCAACTCGTGCGTCGGTTCTATGACTCCGGCTACGCTGTGAAGTTTCGCCTGTAATGTCGCTTTTTCCAATGCCACCGCCGGCTATGTGCGACGAGCCCATGTCGCTCGCCGCCACACACCCACGCCCGTGCGGTTACTGTGCGGCGGCTCGCCCGTAACGTCGCATGGCGCCCGAATGCCCGACGGGCATGCTCGTTACTACGAACACGCCTCATGAAGTCTTGGGGCCTTACAAAACCCAAACTTCCCCGCATTTGGACGGCTTCCACCGTGACGAGGCGTGGAAACCCCAAGTTCCGGAGACGGACCAGGGCAGCGGTTTCCGTCGCGCTGTGAAATGGGAGCCCCAAGTTCGCCAGGCTTGGGCGGTTCTTCGCTGTGCCGCGTGACGAAAACCACGAGTTCCCTAAACTTGGGTGATTACGGTTGTGCCGTGACATGGAAACCCAAGTTCCCCTCACCAGGGGCGCGGTTTTCATCGCGGCGGGAGATGGAAACCGCCTTAACCCAATTGTTGGCGGCCTCCCGTGCTGCCACGAAACAAGCCCCAAAGTTCCGTGTGCTTCTGCGTCTTCCGTCGTGCCGCGACATGGAAACCCAAGCCTCGCACCGAGGCCACGGCTTTCGTCATGGCGGACATGGAAATCCCCGAGTTTCCCGGGAATTGGGTGGTATCCGTCGTGCCGCAAAAATGGGAACCCCGAGCCCGCGGACTGTGAAGGCTTCTGCCTTACGCTGACATGGAAACTCTATCTTCCCCATACGGCGGCGGTTTTCGTTCAAGGCATGGAATCCCCCAAGTACCCCGTGGCCGGGGTTGCTAAGCCTAATGCAGCGGACATGGGAACCTCTGTGCTCTCCTGGACTTGGGGAAATTTTCCGCCGTGCCACGAAATGGAAACCCCTAGTTTCTCCAAATTGGGGCGGCTGTCTGTCGTGTGGTGAAATGGAAGCGGGTTTGTATGCACTGCGACATGGGAAAAAAAAACCCGAAGTTCCCAGAGGCTTGGATCCGCAGTTTCGAAACACCACCAGTTCCCTAGAAACACCACCAGTTCCCTAGACTCGGGCGACGGTTTCCATCGTCATGGAAACCCCAAGTTTCCAGTGCGGCGTAAAAACATGGAAACCCGCGGTTTTCGTCGGGGGGGGCGGGACATGGAAACCCCAAGTTTCCCGGGGCTTAGGGCGTATCCTCCGCCGTGTGCCACGAAATGGAAACCCCAATTTCCCTAGCGTGTTTCCCTCGGGGGCGTGGGAGGACGCGGAAACCCCAAGTTCCGCAGGCATGGGCTGGTTTTACGTCGTGCCGCGACATGGAAATTTGGGGTTTCCATGCCACCGACCACAAGTTCCACAGACTGGCGACCCCTCTCGCAGCGGCCGCATGGAAACCCCAAATTTCCTTCCCCCAAGCAAGAAATGCATTTTCAAAGATGCGAACAAAAGAAACGACGTTTGAATGAAAAGGACCGAAGGTGCAATGGGGATAGTTGTCCGAATTTTGAGTAAAGTGACAAGAGCGAAGCTCCGAATCGAGGTGACCAAGGGCTGAATCTCAGTGGATCGTGGCAGTAAGGCCACTCTTCCACTTACAATACCCCGTCGTGTATTTAGGTCGTCTGCAAAGGATTCTTCTCAACGACCATTTGAAATTGAA
>JAXQQM020062813.1:0-53379 GCA_034641835.2 Pinus albicaulis | reverse complement strand
GACAGTAATTATGTTAGCCCCCCTATGAAATTTTTGACAAGAAAATAGGGGGCTAAATCATTTTGAGTCTTCAAGGAATGCATTTCCTCTGAAAACACAGTCTCCTTGAAGCCTCCATGTGCCTTTTATCCTTTGATCAAATCCCCTCTGCTGATTCCCCTTTTAAAGCCTCTCTGTTGATGAGGAAATGCCCAAAGGCTTCCTTTTCCCTCTTATTTCCCCTCATTTAGCCTCTTTTCATCCCCCTTGTCTTCCCCTTCTATTTCCCTTCTTACCCTTCATTTCCCCCTAAAATCCCCTTTAAAGTTCCCCCCTAACCTTTGCTGGCCTTCTTCCCTCTTTGTTCCCCTATCGTTACCCTTCCCCAACCTTCAAATTCCATTAAATAGGCCTAAACCCACTTTAAGCATTATAATGGGCCTAGACCCCTTTACCGCAAACCACTTCCCCTCCATGACCCGAAGGACCTTATAATAAAACCTTATATTATAAGTCTGCCCCTTAACCACTTCCCCTTTTTTCCATGCCCCGCCATACACATTACAGTACTTTATTATAAAGTTCTGTGTTATACGTTATACTCCCGACGCATATCAATCGCAATCGCAATGTCTATGTATGCTCCCCCGATCGATCCATCGCAAACACTTACGATGCGATTGATCGCAAGTCCCCTCCGATTGCTCCATCTCCCGATTGTTTTTACTCCCCGACTTCATCCCCACCGTTGATCTATCGGTTGGATCGGACGGTCAGCGCTCAATCGCGTCCCAACCTCCGATCGCAATCGCAAGTCTTTTCTGCGCCTCCCGATTGCATTTTCCCCGATTCAATCCCGTCCATCCATCCTCCCCCGCTGCATCCAACGGCTATCGCTCTTCTTGCCCGATCGCTGCCCTTCCCTCCGATCCCCGATCAATCACAAGTCTTTCCCTCTGATCTCCGATTGATCGCAAGTCCTTCTCCCGATCCCCCGATCACACTGCCCCTCCGATTGGGTGCGAGCCGTTGATCTGGCATTCAGATCTAACGGTCAGCACTAAATCGCGATCCCACCGTCGATCGCAATCGAAACTTGTTGCATATGTGTTGCGATTGCCTCCCGCTCCGATTTGCGATTGCGATTTCCGTATGGTCCCACCTTGTACAATCATTCCCGCCGGTTTTTCATTATTTTTCATCACATTTCTTTGTATTTCCCCCGTTAATCTAACCTTTTTATTTCACATTTGGATCGCCCTCCGCCTGCTGGGTCCCACGTCTACCCCTCCGCTCCATTGTTTTTCTTCCATTTCCTTTGTAATTCGCCCAAAGTTCATGGTTGGGCTTTTACGCTGATTAACCGTCTCCTCCGCCATTTTCACCGTTCCTCCACCGCTCCGCCACCACTCCTTCGGCCTCCGCAGCACTTCCTCCACCACCACTGCCTGGGTTTTAAGCAGGTTTATTTCAAAGTGCGCAGACATCACAGAGAGGCCATTTTAGCCGGCCAGCGAAGCAGCAGAAGCAGGATTTAAAAGGGGTTAACGACTATTGCTGATATAAATAACGATTAATCCCGTAGTCAAATGATCAAGGCACAGTTGGAAGACTAAGAGCGCACCAGCGAGTAATTACTGCGCTACATAACAGCAGAGTACTCTTTCTCTAGGCGTACACCATTCCTACAGCGTTCTCCATGCCTCTCGAGCCCAGGGAAATTAAATGCACAGACAGGGGCTTCATTAAAGACTGTCTGAGCAACAGTAATAGAGGTATGGAGAAATCACAGACTTCCATCCAGTTCGTTTATTTCAGAGTGGCAGCACAGAGCTCTAGGCGCCGAAAGGACTCCAAAGAAACATCCGAGGTCAATTTCGGCCTGACAGAGATCTCCCCAGACAGATTACAGAGTACATACAACGCTGCATTCAGCCGTTAAGCAGCATGGGCGTGAATACTTCCGCCTGACTGTCTTAATGAGATTCATTTATTGTATATTCTACTCCTCGTTGCTTCTCTTCTCCTATAAGAGTTCCTAAGAACATAATGTAGAGGTTGTTGTTGCCTTGCTGGGCATTCTGCTGTTAGGGGGATTCAGTTTGACTGTTAGAACAGTCGTGGGAGTGAATAGCAGAGTAGTTTGTATGTAATAGGCTGGGAGGAGAAGTCTGGACTGTAACAGCCATTGAGCCTTATTGTACATGACTGGTTTTGCATCTTTTAATCAAAGCACATTTCACAGGATCCTGGTCTATTGCTATTGGTGATGTTTTCTTACTCTGTTTATTACATTTTCACATTGTTTCATGTTCTTTTGGTAGGCATCAGAATAATGGTATAGGATTCACCCTTGTTAGGTGCCCTATGCGGTCTGCTCTCCCTGCCTTTATGTTTTCTGCTCCATGTGCTATCTAAGAGTTAATTCATGGGTTTAACCAGCGCAGCGGATGTTATTGCCTGCTGGCTGATGTATGAACTTGGGGGTTTGCCTCTTAGATGTTTCTCTGTAATCTTATCTCTGTCTTTCCCTTGGAGTTGCTAAAGCAGACCTGGAGTTAAATGACCTCTGGTTTGATCTATAAGCAACCCCGTTGTCTCTTTGAGAGCTGCCTTTGAGTATGTCCAAGCAGGTCTGGAGTTAAATGACCTCTGGCCTGATCTATAGACAGAAATTGGGTTGTTCTCCTTCTTTCACTTTTCTCCCTTAATGTTCCACCCCATCATCTAATCTAAAGATCCTCTAGTATTAGATGACTTGCCCTTTGGAAGCCTTGGCTAGTGGATGCAAGTAATTTCCTTTCATGACTCCATAGCCCAATGGATGGCACTTTCTTGGCCCATTCTCCTTGCTGAAACATCCTGCTGCCATGTTCCTTTCCTCCCATTGCTTTCTCGGCCTATGATCTCCTAACCAACCCAGCAACCCTTCAACCAAATCACTTTAAACCTCCCTTTGTGCTTCATAACTAGCCTAAAATCTCATTCTGAGCTTTAAATATATATCATTCTTTGCTCTATTTGGAGAGATCCCTCTCCGGGTCCAGGAGGGCTAGATCCTAGGGCCCCAAAGTTGTTCTGATGTTGTCTCATCTTTTTGTCTTGCCAATCTGGCCAAAACATGGGAACCCCAACATAATGGCGACTCCACTGGGGAAGAATCTGAGAGTCAATAACCGCTGATAGTTGGTCTATTTCCCATTGTCGTCACCAACATAATGGCGACTCCACTGGGGAAGGGACCGCTTTGCATTTAGATTGGCTTCTAATTGCTGATGGTGGACAGAATCCGGCCTCAAATAGTCATATTCATCCACCTGGCGACTCCACACTCCCTACGATCCAAAGACCTGATGACTCCACTGGTGAAGAACACTGAGCTGGTTGAGAAGATGCAGTAGCCTTCTTTGCACAAGCACAAATCCAAGCATGGACAGAGATGAAAAGTATAACGCTTTGTATAATAAAGCATGCAGAATAACAGAAGTGCTTACCAAAATGCTGGAGACACAAATGGCCAATATGAATACCGATGATGATTTTTCAGAATAGCCTATGTCTCCTTCCGAGCAAGAACAAACTCAAGACTTAGAAGATGACCAGGACCTGTATGATGCTCAAGGATACGTAGAAGATGAAGAGGAAAATGATCAGGAATTGCCTGATTGCTTACCTATGCCTTGTGTTACGCTGACCAAAGAATATCAGGACCTATTAGCAAAGGCTGATAGGGAAAGCTGCCTTGAGGAAGCAGACGACTACATGGAAGAGGCAGAATCTGATATGGAAGAAGAGGTTCAAGAAGACATCCCGCCTCCGAGTCAGCTAATGCAAGAGAGACAGGATTGCTGTGCTTCTGTCCATAATGAAAGGGAAATCCCTCTTTTGACAGAAGAAGAGATTGATCGGTTATTAAACCAGCAGTCCGCCCCAGAAATATTCTATAGAACGCAAGTTCCTGCTCAGTCATTATTTGAGTTTGATGATTCAGAATCAGAAGACTCCTCTGTGGATCAGGACGAAGAAAGACCTGCTGTGTGCTCAGAATGGTGGACGTGGTCGGGTCCACCTGTTTATGACACTGATGGAGAAAGTTACGACAACATAATGGCAGATGGGGATTCTTTGAATCTTCTTTCTGCTCTACCACAGATCATCAGTGAGACTGGTAGCCAGCATTCTTTCCTTTCAGAAGATGAGGAGGAAAGCAAAGAAGAGCTTCTTGAGCAGAGTGAAAGCAAAGAGCTTTCTCTTGAAAAGGAGGAAGCAATGGAACAAACCACTGCTCAAGAATATAAAGACCTTTTCACGGAGCCCTGCACCTCAGAGTAGAACATATCGGAGCTCCGAGAGGACTCAACCCCAAAATATGATGAGTCCTCCAGTTCAGAAGATGAAGGAGACACTCTACTCCAAGAGAGTCTCATTCTCGAACCAGTGGAAGAAGAAGAGATCCTGGTTGAAGCCAGCCTGTCAAATATTTATAGCCAGGTATCTTATCATGATCCTTATGCACATTTCCTACATACATTTGAAGAAGGATCAAAGGTCTTTTTGAGCAGCATGATGCAGACAGGAAGAAGATTTTTCAAAGCTGCCGTTATCAAACAAAAAGAGTGGGAGCTGCCCTGCCTATCCAGGATGCTCAAGGAGTTGAGCAAGAAGGACCAGCCATGGGATCACTTGGTGGACTGGTTACATTGGAAGACAATGTTTGTAAGCTAGACTTGTAAATATGTCAGTAGAGTAGGGTAGGTAGGGAAGCTCAATAAAGCTCTGCCTATGAGCAAGTAGATTAGTTGTTTCATTTTCTGTCTTAGAATATAGAGAAGAAACCTTTAATCCCAACAGGTAGTAGTGTAGGTAGAGAAACTATGAGACCAACAGTCTAATCTGGTCTCATGGAATAATAAGGGTAGAAGTAGAATAGGTTTATCTTTTCCTGTTTGTAAGGATTGATGATGTAAAGGGTCTGCAAGTCCAAATGCACCCAAGAAGAAAAATTGATAGGACTATAGTGTGGGTAGGTAGTTGTATGAGAATGTTTCTGCTGATATGTTGTCTTCACAGTTTGTGGCAGCTGATCAGAGAAGAAAGGGATGGTTCAAACAGCAGGCATCTGGCCTACACCAAGAGATCATCTTCTGGTTTCTTGGCTCCTTCAAGAAGAAGCCATCCCCATGTGGAGCCACTGTTAGCCCCCCTATGAAATTTTTGACAAGCAAATAGGGGGCTAAATCATTTTGAGTCTTCAAGGAATGCATTTCCTCTGAAAACACAGTCTCCTTGAAGCCTCCATGTGCATTTTATCCTTTGATCAAATCCCCTCTGCTGATTCCCCTTTTAAAGCCTCTTCGTTGGATGAGGAAATGCCTAAAGGCTTCCTTTTTCCTCTTTATTTTACCCTCACTTAGCCTCTTTTTATCCCCCTTGTCTTCTCCTTCCATTTCCCTTCTTACCTTTCAAATCTCCCCAAAATCCCCTCTAAATTCCTCCTCTAACCTTTGTTTTCCATTTTTCCTCTTTGTTCCCCTATCGTTCCCCTTCCCAAACCTTCAAATTCCATTAAATAGGCCTAAACCCACTTTAAGCATTATAATGGGCCTAGACCCCTTTACCGCAAACCACTTCCCCTCCATGACCCGAAGGACCTTATAATAAAACCTTATATTATAAGTCTGCCCCTTAACCACTTCCCCTTTTTCCATGCCCCGCCATACACATTATAGAACTTTATTATAAAGTTCTATGTTATACGTTATACTCCCGACGCATATTAATCGCAATCGCAATATTTATGGCGCCTCCTTGATCGATCCATCAGCAACACCTTCATTTATGCGACATCAAAAGTCCTCCGATTGCTCCATCTCCGATTGTCATACTTCCTGATCATCCCCACCGCTGGACTGTTTGCCAGATCGACACAATAATCGCCCCACCTCCGATCGCACTCAGAAAGTCTTTTCGCTACTTCTCCCGACAGCATTTTCCCATTCAACTCGGGCCTGGCCCATCCTCCCCCGCTGCATCCAACGGCTATCGCTCTTCTCGCCCGATCGCTGCCCTTCCCTCCGATCCCCGATCAATCGCAAGTCTTTCCCTATGATCTCCGATTGATCGCAAGTCCTTCTCCCGATCCCCCGATCACACTGCCCCTCCGATTGGGTGCGAGCCGTTGATCTGGCATTCGGATCTAACGATCCACACTAAATCGCGATCCCACCGCCGATCGCAATCGGAACTTGTTGCATATGTGTTGCGATTGCCTCCCACTCTGATTTGCGATTGCGATTTCCGTATGGTCCCACCTTGTACGATCATTCCCGCCGGTTTTTCATTGTTTTTCATCACATTTCTTTGTATTTCCCCCGTTAATCTAACCTTTTTATTTCACATTTGGATCGCCCTCCGCCTGCTGGGTCCCACGTCTGCCCCTCCGCTCCATTGTTTTTCTTCCATTTCCTTTGTAATTTTCCCAAAGTTCATGGTTGGGCTTTTACGCTGATTAACCGTCTCCTCCGCCATTTTCACCGTTCCTCCACCGCTTCGCCACCACTCCTTCGGCCTCCGCAACACTTCCTCCGCCACCACTGCCTGGGTTTTAAGCAGGTTTATTTCAAAGTGCGCAGACATCACAGAGAGGCCATTTTAGCCGGCCAACGAAGCAGCAAAAGCATGATTTAAAAGGGGTTAACGACTATTGCTGATATAACTAACGATTAATCCCGTAGTCAAAGGATCAAGGCACAGTTGGAATACTAAGAGCGCACCAGCGAGTAATTACTGCGCTACCTAACAGCAGAGTACACTTTCTCCAGGCGTACACCATTCCTACAACATTCTCCATGCCTCTCGAGCCCAGGGAAATTAAATGCACAGACAGGGGCTTCATTAAAGACTGTCTGAGCAGCAGTAATGGAGGTATGGAGAAATCCCAGACTTCCATCCAGTTCGTTTATTTCAGAGTGGCAGCACAGAGCTCCAGGTGTCGAAAGGACTCCAAAGAAACATCCGAGGTCAATTTCGGCCTGATAGAGATCTCCCCAGACAGATTACAGAGTACATACAGCGCTGCATTCAGCCGTTAAGCAGCATGGGCGTGAACACTTCCGCCTGACTATATTAATGAGATTCATTTATTGTATATTCTACTCCTCGTTGCTTCTCTTCTCCTATAAGAGTTCCCAAGAACATAATGTAGAGGTTGTTGTTGCCTTGCTGGGAATTCTGCTGTTAGGGGGATTCAGTTTGACTGTTAGAACAGTCGTGGGAGTGAATAGCAGAGTAGTTTGTATGTAATAGGCTGGGAGGAGAAGTCTGGACTGTAACAGCCATTGAGCCTTATTGTACATGACTGGTTTTGCATCTTTTAATCAAAGCACATTTCACAGGATCCTGGTCTATTGCTATTGGTGATGTTTTCTTACTCTGTTTATTACATTTTCACATTGTTTCATGCTCGGGTAGGCATCAGAATAATGGGTATAGGATTCACCCTTGTTAGGTGCCCTATGCGTCCTGCTCCCGCCTTTATGTTTCTCTCTCTCGCCTCCATGTGCTATCTAAGAGTTAATTCATGGGCTCTAACCAGCCATGAGCGTGACAGTTATTACCCGCCGGGCTGATGTATGAACTTGGGGGTTTGCCTCTTGGATGTTTCTTTGTAATCTTATCTCTGTTTCCCTTGGAGCTGCTAAAGCAGACCTGGAGTTAAATGACCTCTGGTCCGATCTATAAGCAGCCCCAATGTCTCTTTGAGAGCTGCATTTGAGTATGTCCAAGCAGGTCTGGAGTTAAATGACCTCTGACCTGATCTATAGACATAAATTGGGCTGTTCTCCGTCTTTCACTTTTCTCCCTTAATGTTCCACCCCATCATCTAATCTAAAGATCCTCTAGTATTAGATGACTTGCCCTTTGGAAGCCTTGGCTAGTGGATGCAAGTAATTTCCTTTCATGACTCCATAGCCCAATGGATGGCACTTTCTTGGCCCATTCTCCTTGCTGAAACATCCTGCTGCCATGTTCCTTTCCTCCCATTGCTTTCTCGGCCTATGATATCCTAACCAACCCAGCAACCCTTCAACCAAATCACTTTAAACCTCCCTTTGTGCTTCATAACTAGCCTAACATCTCATTCTGAGCTTTAAAGATATATCATTCTTTGCTCTATTTGGAGATATCCCTCTCCGGGTCCAGGAAGGCTAGATCCTAGGGCCCCAAAGTGGTTCTGATGTTGTCTCATCTTTTGGTCTTGCCAATCTGGCCAAAACATGGGACCCCAACAAATTCAATACCGCCTATTTTGTGTGCATAAGAGCTGTTAAATGGTGTGAAATTTTGTTATGCGATGATTGTTGGATCGTTGAGATGGAGCGCGATGAAGCGTTAACCGTCATATGTATGGAGATGATGATCGTCAATACAAAGGTATGTATGGCTGATAGTTGTGGGCCATATATGATATATGATGGGCCTCGACATATGTGATAGGTGGAATTGGTAAGTTAAAAGTGTTATGTTAAACTTTATAACATAAAGTTTAAGTTTTGACGAATGTTATGATATGTGGGGTGAAATGAAAGTGTGGGCCGTAAATATCTATATTTGATACTTTTGGTTTTAACCAAGGCAAACTCATTAATACGATCAAATCAAAGTGGCACCGCGGATAGAAGTTGGTGGATAAGTGAGTTGAAATGTTGTGGGACCTAGAATTAAGATATTATGTTGCTATTTTGGGTTTTAAACCAAAGTATGGAATGTTAACATGGTCCGGATATATTTATATAATTAACATTTCGGGTTTTAACCAATGTCAGTTGAATATGATAAATACCAATGAGTAAGGTGGGTATTTGCATATAGTTTGTAAATGTGCATTTTATGAAGAGGAACAACTTCCGCGCAGATTTTGGGTTGAAATGCATATGGATATGCATTAATGAATTGAAGGTGCATAATTAAGAGTTTGGTAAAAGCGGATATGAGTGGTGATTTGGGTTTAATCCAAAGATCAAAGAATTTTTCAAAGTGAGTATTATAATTATGGTTAGTAACCATAATTATCAACATTTGAAATATCTTCCGCATTAGAGTTTGTCCCAATTTGAGGAAAATTCTGGAAATGAATGTGACATGCATTTTTATATGGATAATATGGGTTTTGGCAGTTTAGGCGCCATCACCGTCCCTGTGGTTCAAGAAGTTGCTCCTCCTGCTCCCATGGTGAAGGTCCCAGAGGATGCTCCTGTTGCTCACTTAACACTAGGGGATGACCATTCCATTCTTATGGTACCCCCTCCAAATAGTTTGGTCTCTTCTTTCGATTGGAGTCGATTTGCAGGATACCGCCTTCCTTCTTATGTGCCTTTTGAGATCATGGTACAAGCCTTCAATATGGTCGTACCTAGCATGATTATAGATGAAGGTGTGTCTGTTAGTATAATATCCTCAAATACTTGGAAAGCTTTTGGTTCTCCACCGCTTGTGCTTGTTACACAGAACCTGTTGGATTTTAACAGAGGAACCAGTCAACCGTTAGGGATCATTCAGAAGTTGCCTATTACTTTGGGAGGGAAAACCGTCTATATAGACGTGATGGTTGTTCCAGGCCCCTTGGATTTCAATTTACTCTTGGGTCGCAATTATGATTTTTCCATAGGTGCACTTGTCTCCTCCCTCTTTCGTGTGATCTGTTTTCCACATGATGGTCGGATCGTGACCATTGATCAGCTTTCATTCTTTGGTCCTCATACGACATCTGGTCCACCATCGTCTCCTCCAGGTCTTTATCCATTGGTTGTATCTTTCCTGCCACAGGTCGATTATGTGGCTACCTGTCCCGTGCCCACATTTAGTGATAGTGCCATTGTGCATCGCGTACTAGGGACATTGAGTCCTGATTTCCGAGATGTTGTTCTGCCATTAGATGAGAACCTCTTCGAAGCCATGAATTCTTATTCGACATGATGAGTTGTCATCAGAGCATAGTTCATTTTCTTGTGTCAAGCTCCTTAAAAAATGAAACAAGCCTCTTTCAGAGAAGAGTTCCTTTCTTGTGTCAAGCTCCTTAACAACTAAAACAGGATGTCATGAGGATATTTCTTTTACCATGTTAAACTCGTTAAAAAATGAAACAGGCTCCCTTTCCAATTCAAGATTTTGATTAGATCTCGTAAAATCCCAGTCGATTCTTTCTCTTGATCTCGTAATTTGAACCTTCACTCCATCTGCCTTTTATATGGATTGAAGCTTGGGGGGCATGTACCTCGAATTGAGTCACCATGTTGGGGGCATGCAAAATTACTTCAAGCACAGTTTATCTTTGTTTCAAGCCTGTGTAAAAATGAAACCATTCTTATTTTACCTCTCGTGATTGCCATTTTATCAGCCTATTTTTCCAGATGAGCCTTGGTTTTTCTCATTTCATCGTCACTATCTGCTTGGCCGATCATATGCCTTCACTTGATTTTTTTACCCATTCCTGAGGAACCACTGTAATGAGTGGTATTGTTAGCTAGCCTCTTGAATTTTATCTTTTTTGAGAAGTTCCACCATCGCTTGAACTAGTTGCTACCCGTAATACCGCTCGTTCCTCGAGGAGGAGTCAACTTTAATATCTTTTTTTACTCTTAAAAATTGAAAAGATTGTTGAGACTCTTGTCGTTTTGAACTCATTAAATGGATGCAAAATGATATCTACCCAGTGTATGTTTACCTCTTTTTCGGGCTGGGATGGATTATTTAGGAAAAAGGAATACCTTAGCCTATCGCGACTAAGAGGTTCTTTCAGGCATCGTTTTCTACCTTTTCAGATCTGAGAGACTATTTATGAAAAGGGCCATGTTGGAGTTTTATTTTCTGCTTTCTTTTCAAACTCTCTAAACATGAAAATATGTTGAGTTATTCCTTTGTCATACTCGTTAAACTCTGATGACATCAGACTTCGTCACCATGACGTTAACCGAGTTCCTCCTTCCTAGGGCTCGTAAAATGTACTAGGTTGGATTTATCCGAAGGATAAACTTACATTGCAAGCACATGCTATCCCCTTCAAGCTTGTTTTCAAAAATAATTGGGGTACTCACCAGAAATGGTGGGGGAAAATGGAACCATTTTTTAGTTATGTTGGCAGTATGTCGCTCTTGAACATGGCATCTGCATTCGTGTCGGGTTGGGGACATCTCATTTTGTCATTTTTTCCTCCATGGGTTTGGGTAATCTCTTTTGACCTCTCATTTTATCTTTGCCATGTCATCATGACCTTAGATCCCTTGATGTCAAATATTGCGAAATCCAGTGTCGTGTCGCTGATATGTTCAAGAGAAGTTTGCCTCTGCAGTTTTCAACCTCCCTCTGATTCACTGTTGGTTCTGATTCACAATCATAATGTTCCTCTGTCTCATGTCGATGATGTGGGAAACATTATGGCCCTCCTTCGACCAGGTCACTGCCTATTGACTTCAGCTCATTATCCAGGAATATGATCTAGAGACTCCGTTCCGGTACCTTGGAGCCTGCATGCCTTAATGGCAGGTTCTTCACATTCAACGCAAGGTCAACATCATTGGCCTTCGATCGAGTGACTATGCGGGTGTTCGATGCCAGATCACTATTCACATTCTATGGATTGTACCTCTCGTACCTTGAGGGACATTGTCATTATTGGTGGTCTCTCTCGCGTCTGTTAACAACTTTCATCATTGGCTGGTAATTAGATGATTTTCTTGCATGTTCGAATTCAGCTCATGTGTTCGCATGCTTGAATTTGTACTTGTTCGGGTCGAGAAGGAGCACAAGACCTTGGGTTTTGTATGATAAAATCCAGGCTGTGGGTTCTTGTGGATTATCATGACTTATTGCATGACTCTTTTGATTGGATGGCTATGACCATACCTGAGTCTATTTTATTGATCCTTACTACTGGATGGCTGCGTCCATACCTCGGATCTTAGTTTGTATGAAATCTATTATGGATGGTTGCGTCCATATCAAATATTCATGTATCAGAGATATCAATTGTATTTGTACTTTCAGGTTTTCTGACAGCGGTGTTTGGTTCGAACGCGTTATCATAAAGCATTTCACCCCTCCCTCTCCCTCAGACCTCATGCTTTAGGGGGCATTTGTTACAAAACATTTCGTCACTGTCCCTGCAATCCCCATCCCACACATTGTAGGGTAATTTCTATGACTAATAAGAAGTGTCATGCCTTGCAAAGACCATCATTGCATCCATTTACATGAGAGTAATATTCCTTCTATTGAAAATTCCCTAAGCAGAGCTTCAAAAACCCTTGTTTTTTCCTTGGCACGAGTAGCCAGTTCTACCCTTGCGCCAATGGGGAAGATTGACACTGGGCTCCATGCCACCTGGTGCTCTATCCTAGTTAAACACCCATGCCAAGTTGTTTATGGAATGTTTTTTAAAAATAGAGGCGGAGGTTCCATTCCAACAACTTCGAGGATGAGTCATTGGGAGTGGTTGGACTGAATAACCATGAGCTCCCTCCTTTAGTTTATGGTTTCCTTATCTTGTGGGAACCTCCTAATGGATAGGAATCCCTTCCACCTTTGTAGGGATCCCAACCTCCTCCTTTGCCTCTATAAAAAGAAGCTATCTCTCTTTGCATAAGCTAGCTGAACTTGGAGAATTGAATGCATTATAGCTGAATAGCTGAATTGTTGAGAAGATAGAACAAGGAAGAACTCTGTTGAGAGAGCTTAAGCTCATGCCCTCATCCCGTCCAAATTCCTTGATGAGCACTGAGACGCGCTTCGACTGAACCCTGCTGGAAGAGACCGTAACGTGAGAGCTTTGGTTGTAACTCTTCCTTCTATCAATACATACATGTGACTATTTTCTGGTTCCCATTTTGCATTATATCTTTGTTTAATGCAATATGCTTAGCCCTCTTTGACTTGCTAGTAGTTAAGAATGAAATTATTATGTTGTATGCTTCTCTTGTTTTCTGATATATGTGCAGGTATCCGAGCATGATTGCGGAAGGATTGTGACTTTCCGAGGCAGGAGCGAGAGGCCTTCATCACTACTATAGTTGCGACAACAGCATTGGACTCTAGATAGGACGATCTACCATGTCCTCTTTTCATTTAGTAACTAGGAACCTACACTCTAGCATGTCTCCTTGTTTCTAGACCCACCCTAGGGCTAGAGGGATCGTCTTTGTCTGCAGAGAGGATTTACTTGCTTAAAAAGTATATTTGAGGGTTTTATTATTATGCAGTAGCAATGTTTGAATACAACTTTGAATACCCTTGGGTAATTCAATTACAGAGAGAAATACCGATAGAAGAATTTTTAAGGATTTACCTCACTCAATCACTGAGTTTCCGGCTGATCCAGATGAAGAAAACACTGCCTTGAAGAAGCTTTGTGCAGCCTCTACATAGATCCAGGATTGGAACTTCCAACTACTACGTCATCCCATTCCAGGCTCAACGTTAGCCCTCAACCAAGTGGCTTTTCATCTATGGACCCCAAGGAACAGTCTCACGGTGCCACTTTCCAGATCCCAACCTCTGAAATTGATCCACTAGCAAAATTCTGAAAACCTTTCCTATCCCTCTACACTGTTTCTGCGTGAGCTTACATAGTCACTGTGTCAACACTCTTCCTTCAATGCTAGATAGGCTAGATCACCTCTGTCTCTCTTTGACTGATGCTCCACCAGACTAAGAAAATCTCTTCCCCTTTGAATGATATCTCAGCTCCTCACTGCTCAGATCTCTAGCTTGAATTTCTAAGCAAACCTGCCCCAGAAATTTCGATCTTAGATCAATTCAGTGTCTCGATGTACTTTCCAAATGAACCTCAAGCCTTCCTTTATAGTCTTCTCGTTGACAATTCAACGACATAGATTATATGTCTAATTAATAGTTAAGATCATAATATGACTTGATCCATGTCCTCTAAAAGATTCACACTCAGTTTTATTTAATGCCATTTAATTATTTAATTTCCCTAAGTTTAGGCTAAGGGTCCCCATTAAAATAATTAATTTTTCAAATAAAACAAAATCCAAGTGGAATATCCACAAATGCTTTATGGGTTCTTTGGAATACAAGTGTCTAAGCCTCTCCACCAAATTTGAGACTTAGAGCACTTTCTAATTATATAAAAATCAACAGATATGGTTAGTGATATCTTATCCATTGATTTGGATGCCTCCTACTTCATAACATATCCAAGTTAAAAAATTCATACCAAAGCCTTTAGTATGGTTTTCAAAGGCTGAAAAAGATGTGTTATGTACATAAACTAAAGGATTAGAACTAGAGATGCTAATTACATACTTTTATTTGTCAACCATATTTTCCTTTTCAGATGTTGATGATGAAATAGATGATGACTCAAGCCACCCACTTTTACCAATAGGAACATAAGGAGAATCTTTTAGGTGCTGAAAAAACTTACAAACATCATTCGCCACATAAGGTCCATATCCTATGTTTGAACCATGTCCACAAGTTGGTTCATCTTGGAGGAATTATTTGTTGCTTTTGGAATATAAATCTCAGCAACATTTTCCTCCAACACATGTTATAATTGAAGGCACATTTGCCTCTTATTCTCCTTGGCAACTTCAAGCAATCTCCTCAGCTCAACATTATACATTCGAAGAGACAAGTTAATATACTCTAGCTCTTAGAGTATTTCCCGCTTTAGCTTCTTGCCCATATTTGTAGCTTGGTTAGAACCAACTCTGATACCAAAATGATACGAAAATGGAGGAGTAACTTCTCCTCTCAAAAACTGACCGTCCTTTGACACTTTGCAAGTAAACAAAACAAGTCTTAATGTAAACAAGTTTAATAATATCTTCAAGGTGGTGAATTAGTTTTCACATGAATTTTTGAAAAATAATTCACGTGAAACTCAAAATGACAAACATGAAGAATAGAAAAAAAGAAAGAAGGTATGACGGAGTTCACCCCTCCTTGGCTACGTCTTCGGGCCTACTTCAAACAGCTAGACGGATATATTTATTTCAGTGGTAAAAGAGTACTTGAAAATTGTTGACAATTGAGTGTCTTGTTTCCCCTACAAGGAAAAATTCTCCTCCAAATAATTCTCACTCCAAAATTATGACCCGCTACAACAATTATTTTATGGAAAACTAATTTCTCATGTGGACAAAATCAATATCCTTATATTTCCAACAAAACCTAGTAACAAACATTGAAAGAAATTCTACCTTTCCTTAGCCTATAGCTGAAACATGAAACATGTAGTATGAGAAGAATCACTTACCTATTAGCGATGTGAGTGTAGAATTACTTTCATTTCTTTCCACAACTAGCTTTTCCTCAATACCTTTGAGGCTTTCGTTATGCTTTCCACAACTTCTCCACGATGCTCCAAAAGAGATTTTCATAGACAAAACCATTGAAAGGGATCAAAGCATCTTGCATATAAAATCAAAGGTAAATGAGATCCATAATTTAACATACATCATATCATTGAATCAATAATAAATTATAAACCATGCAAGTGATCAAGGAATCTCACAAATAATCATCAAATTTGGTGCAATTAGGAAATAGCAACTACTTTGTATCGAATATAAAGGATAACAAGCTTACAACCTGGTTGCCTTGATGTCACAAGCCTCTTCCAATGGTATTCATTCCTTCCCTTGATGACAAACTCTTAAGACCCAAAATCAGCAACATAAGATTACAAATCAAAGTCCCCTTCATTCCCCCATTCCTATGCTCAATTTATACGTAAGAGGAGGAGGTTTATAATTCCTCTTCTCAATTGATATGATGATTAATAGGAGAAGATTAGTTCCATGAACCAAGGGATGAGGCACAAGTATGTAGTGGTTTGAGGTTTCTAATTTGGATAAGATTCCTCCATCAAGGCTTCTAGAATTTGATTTTATTTATTTTTACTTGCATGAACAAGATTGAAAAGTTTATAGTGGAAGATAGTGTGCAGAATTGCGTAGGCCACAGTATTAAAAGTTTCACATGTGCAGGTAATAATTAGGAAAAATACGTAGATGCTCAAAAATGGTTTTTATGCAGTCCAATCCAAAATTCATTTTGTCCCAAGTATTGTTTTACTTCCAAATTTATATGGGATTCATTTGAGAGACTTCATCAGATGGCAAAGGATCTGAATCAATTTTCATGGTGAAAAAATTTTGTGTAAAAAATTCCCCCCTAAAGTGAAAACTTAGAAAACATGTTTGAGGACTAAAGTGTTGTATCATGCTAAGGTTCGGATCATAGACCAATTGGTTGGATACCTGAAACAAACAATCAAGAATTAAAAAATCGTGCTCTCATATAAAAATTACTGAGGTAGGCATTCCCATACTTAGAGCATAAACATCTCAATAAATCAGTAGGGAATCTCACATAGATCCATGTCGATAGTAGACATAGTATGGACGCAACCATCAAATATAGATCTATATATACAATAATGAATACATAACTCCACACAGCCTCAATGGTGAAACTAGATCCAAGGTATTGATCTTCCATGTTTATCGATCCATAGTACGAATCTAAACATGTGAATGAATGTATCGAAGTCGAACATGGTAGAAACCACTTGATTACTGGTCAATGATGTGAATCATTAACAAGTGCGAGAGAAACAACCAATAATGACAATGGTTCTCAAGGTAATGTAGTAAATTCTATAAAGTGTGAATAAATGTCTTGTCTTCGAACACTCATAGAATCATTCGATCGAAGGTCAATGATGAAAACCTATTGTCAAAGGCGAGAAACCTACCATTAAGGAATGCAGGCTCTAAGGTACCAAAAGACGTTTTCTAAGTTAACTTCATGGATAATGATATGATGTTGAAAGGAAGAAACCCATCGCAGGAAACAGGTACCAAGTTTTGAAGAAAAAATTGGAGCAATTTAGGACTGAGTCGGGGATGACCAACACGATTGAAGGTTATGATTTGCAAGGTAATTTTGATTGAGGTTGGACTTATCTTGAACATATTGGAGACACGACATTTTGAATTGGTAGAATTTGACTAAAAATAGGACCATATACCAGTTTGAATACTTTCATTGAGGTATGACCAATTCAGAGGCAAATGGATTTCACAACCTAGACACAAAAAGTGACAAGGGTGTCATGTTCAAGAGAAACATATTTCCTTCTTACAATAAAAAAACCAAATTTTATTTCCCAATTTCCCCCCACCATTACTGGAAAGTACCTCTTTATTTTTACACAAGCTTGAGGAGGATAACATATCCTTTTCCTTTAAGCTCATCCTATGGATGAGTCCTTTAGAGTATTTTTAACAAACCCTAGGAAGGATTGGTTTAGTCTCGTCATGATTGATGATTCCTACAATGTTTATGTATTACGAGTCCAGTGAAGGAATAACTTGATGTTTTTTTCATGTTTAAAGAGTTTGAAAAGACAAGAAAATAATACTCATTCAATTATTTCAACGTAAATTTTAACGAGTATGTAGAAAGTGAAGCTCGATGTTTTTGATTTTTAGGGAGTCAAGAGATTCAAACATAGGTAAACTCTAAAATGTCCTTTTTCGTGAATTTAGTCCTCAAGCCCGAAAAAGGGTAGAATAATGCAGGAGAGAACTCTATTGACCATGATTAGTCAACCTATAACTTTTTCGTAAATAGTCTACATGATCCATAAAAGGGGTAAACTTATATCAAGCCGACACTTTTCATTTTATTTAACGAGTTTGAAATAAACAAGCATACTCACAATCTTTTCATTTTTCAAGAGTCAGAAAAGAGCTTAAATATAACTCTTGTGTTTCGATTTTTCATGAGTTTTAATGATTCTGAAAAATTAATAAAAGTTTACTCATATCACCGACTTTCAATTTAATTAACGAGTAGGAAAAGACAGAAAGAACTCGACATATTCATATATTTTTTATGAGCCTAAAAATATAGCAAAAGAAGCTCAAGATTTTCATGAGTTTAATGAACCTTGAAAATAATAACGAAAATGGACTCAAGATAGGTTTCATTTTTATACAAGATTGAAATAGAGAAAAACTATGCTTGAGAGTGGTTTCATTTTTACACAAGATTGCAACAAAGGAAAAATATGCTTGAGAGTAGTTTCATTTTTTACACAAGCTTGAAACAAAGGAAAACTATGCTTGAGAGTGGTTTCATTTTTACACAAGCTTGAAACAAAGGAAAAATATGCTTGACAGTGGTTTCATTTTTTACACAAGCTTGAAACAAAGAAAAAATATTCTTGAGATAAGTCTTCATGCTCCCAACATAATGACTTAATTATAGGCACATGCCCCCCAAACTTCATTTCATTCACCTAAGTAGACTACTAGTTACTAATAGGTGGAGGGAATGAAGGTTTGTTTAGGAGATCAGATGCAATAATCGACTTAACATTTATGATATCTAGTGAACGAATCAACTCAATTAAGGGATGATTTGTTTCATTTTTTTTAATGAGCTTGATGCAGGAAAATAACTATGCTCATGGAACCTTGTTTCATTTTTTAACGATCTTGACACAAGAAAAGGAATTATGGTCACAGGGACCTGTTTCATTTTCTAACGAGGTTGAAATAGTCAAAGAACTATCCTCATCCAGATATTATTTCATTTTTTAACTAGGCTGACACAGTAAAAGAACCATCCTCATGAAGACTTGATCATATCTTCCAACAGAAAGGAACATATTCCAAGGGACACACCTCTATCATGGATTCCAAGAGGTATTCATCAAAAGGAAGAACAATTCTCTCGAAGGAACACATGTCAAGGGGATCAATAGAGATAATAAAATTAGGTTCAAATGTACCCATTGAAGGGTCCCCCATGTCAATTATCGGATTTGAGTCAAAATAAGTTGAGAAAACAATGAGAGGATCATTTACATCGGTAACTAAAAAAATGGGACTGGTTGCCACATCGTTAACTTGTGTTGGAGTAGGTAGCACTTGTGCATAAGGAACCTTCAAGGGTGTTGGATGGGTGGTAGTAAAATCAAGATCAATGAACGAAATTTGGTCAATAGTCACAATGTTTCCATTGTGATGGAAAGATATCATTCAAAAGAGTGTCGATACAAAAACTTTCATGGCATAAACATAGTCTCGCCCATGGAGAAAATTTAAATCCAATGGGCCTTGGAATACCATAATATCACTACATACAACTTTACCTTCCAAAGTAATAGGTAAATTAGAAATAATCCCTAAAGGTTCACTAATGGTTCTGTTAAAATATAAGAGAATTTGTGTAACATGAACAAGTTGAGGGGAACCCAAACCTTTCCAAGAGGTTGAGGATAAAATACTAACATAAGCACCTTCATAAACATTTGTGCAATGCACATTCTTATCATGAGCCTTCACAATGATTTGAAAAGGAGTGGAAGAAGGAAGACAAGGTTCTATTAGTCTACTCCAATCAAAGGAAATAACTTCAGTACTTGGAGGGTGTTCTATGGAAACGAATAAAATGTCCCCTTATGCAGAAGAATCTGAAGTAACAAGAAGAACATGAGTTGTATGATTTTCAATCTCTAAATGGACAGTGAGATCGACTGAATATAGAATCAATTTGACCACTTGATCAACCAATGGTTCATAAACCTGAGTGATATGTGTTTCACTCTCCAATGGAAGAGTGGGATTGATTGTACTTGGAATTATATTAATCACTTCGTTAACTGACGGTGGGTTGGGAGAAAGTTTACGGTAACTAGTTGGAAGTTGTTGTTGAGAAACAATAATGTTTTCCAACAATTTCAAAGCTTCATCCATGTGAGGGCAAAGATGAGTTGATGAATCCCTTCACATAATCTACAAGGAAACCTAACTTTACCCTTTTTACCTGGAACCTGATACACTGGTTGATGGATCAACAATAAGTTAATGATATTTTTTAAACCATAGTTCCAAGACCTTAGGAATACTAGGACAATAGATAACGAAGTGGTCACCCTTACAAATCTTGCAAGGATATTTGGGCTTGCAATGTATGTTGGAAGGTCCCTCAACATTACCAATAATCACAACCATGGTTGGTTGGTTGAACTATTTCCTATCTTGCTTCTTCATCTTCTTCTTCTTATTCACCTCGTTAATAGCATCAAGGCTTTTACCAGGCGAAGAAGAAGAAAGGGAGGAGGACATATTCGGTGAATAAGTTCAAGGGTGAACATGAGGTTAGCGATGTTGAGATGGTGAACTTGATTTAGGTGAAGCATCCGGTAGAGGTGGAACAATTTAAGTATTTGAGGCCAACGAGGTTGAAAACAACCATATTGGTAATGATCTGGATCTTTGGGGGAGGCCCCCAAGAACTAAAAAATTGAAATGGATCTGACAATATCTGCAAAATTACAATGCCAGAAAAAAAAGAGAGAACACAAAGCAAATAAAACCACAAAGAAACTTGTTTTATTAAAACAGAGAATAACTATAGAAGCTACATTGTGGTGGACAATCTGTCCTTTTACAAAGTGAGGCTTGTTATTTATAGCCTTTTTTTGAGCTACAATACCATGTGTAGATACCATGGGTGGATACCATGGGTCAATACCATGAATGGATACCACTTACAATACCATGTAAATTCCGTGTGTGGATGAATACCATGGGTGGATACATACCATGGGTGAATGAATATCATGGATATATGTCACTTACAATACCATGGGCGAATAAATACCATGGTTGGATGAATACCATGGGTTGGTTTCATTTACAATACCATGGATAAATTCCATGGGTGGATGGATAACATGGGTGGATGAATATCATGGGTGGATGCCATTTTCCATTCGGATCATTCCTCCCTTCTTAAGAAGCAATGGTCCCCATTGCATGAATTTCCCTCCTGAGAAGCCTTTGTTGAATATGAAGAGCCACTAAAGAGAAGGGTTTTGTGTGGTTAACCCATATCCGTGATGAACGAAGATCTGAGGATAGAGATACCATGTAATGCTTGTGACCAACTGTGATATTGACAGTGTGCGGCCTAGAAAATGGACTTCGATCAAGTGTGGGTTTGTGGATGACCCAAAACCATGAAAAATGAAGATCCGAGGATAGAGATAACTTGTAATGCTTGTGACCAACTGTGATACTAACAGTGTGCGGCCTAGCAAATGGACTTCGATGAGAAGGATTTTGAGCGGTTTACCCATAACCATGATGTTGATTCTTGATGAAGTAACAGGTGCCTACATATATTGGGGTGGGAGGGCACGTCTCCAAATAAGCCAAGATGAATGCTGCTATGCTGAAACTGAAGAATGTGAAGCACGTGCCTAGTAAAGTGGGGTGGGAGGGCACATCTCCAAGGGAACCCGCTCTGAATATAACTCAAAATATTTATTATGACCTATTTTTAGAAATTGAATGATCATTCTGCATATTCCCATGTGTTAGAAATCGCTATCTGGAGATTCTAGACTCACAGATTTGCACTGGAACTTTCCTGCCATCACAAAATGTCTGAAAAAACAACTGATTTTAAATCAGCGATAACTCTCTCGTCCGGACTCCGATTCGACCGATTGTTTTTTTGAAATCGGGTGATTTTTCAAGGGGAGCTCAGATCTATAACCATTTATCTAAAATTTCTCATTTAAAACTTAAATAAATGATAGGAGATCCGTCATCCATGAATTGTTGTGAGAAACATTGCTGATTTTGAATCAACAATATCTCCCTCATTCGAACTCCAATTCGGCCATTTTTTTTTTTGAATTTGAGTATCGTAAGGAATCTAGATCTGGTCTTTTTTTTTGTAAAATTTTCACAAAAAGTTTCAGATCTGATCTGAAAACTCGCCGCCCAAAAAATTCATGGAGTTTGTTGAAGCTTCCTACAAAACATTGAAATTGAAATATGCTTCAAACCCTCATTCCCATGGATTCGTAACTTGAATCTAATACCATTGATCCAGATCTTGGGGGGAGGCCCCCAAGAACTAAAAAATTGAAATGGATCTGACAATATCTACAAAATTACGATGCTAGAAAAAAAGAGAGAACACAAAGTAAATAAAACCACAAAGAAATTTGTTTTATTAAAACAAAGAATAACTGTAGAAGCTACATTGTGGTGGACAATCTGTCCTTTTAAAAAGTGAGACTTGTTATTTATAGCCTTTTTTTGAGTTACAATACCATGTGTAGATATCATAGGTGGATACCATGGGTCAAAACCATGAGTGGATACCACTTACAATACCATGTGTGGATGAATACCATGGGTGGATACATACCATGGGTGAATGAATATCATGGATGGATGTCACTTACAATACCATGGGTGAATAAATACCATGGTTGGATGAATTCCATGGGTCGGTGTCATTTACAATACCATGGGTAAATTCCATGGGTGGGTGGATAACATGGTGGATGAATACCATGGGTGGATGCCATTTTCCATTCAGATCAGGTAAACCTATGGTAAATCAGGGTAATGAAAATGTATCCATATAAGGAGGACCAACATTTCAAAAATAAGGAAAAGAACTAGGGTTCTCATTAAGAGGGGTTCATTGTTTGGTAAAATCCAGAAAATTTTCCATTAGATTAAACTTTAGTGAATTTTAGTTAAAAATTTAACATTATTAACAATCCAAATTCACAAACCACACCTAAGGTCTATAAAAAGTAGATGAAGAAAATAACGCACACTAATAAATATAAGGAGTCAAACCATGCAAACAACATTTTCATAGTGAAATCACTAGTTTGTGATGAAATCCAATGTCGCAAATATCAATGTGAAAAGTGAGAAAAGATAGAGTGGGTGGAACTAGTTACACTGAAAGCTTACTTAATAAACACGATCTCGTGCAAGTAACTTCACTTATGCCATCTCTAGTGAGGAATACCCTCCAAAAATGTCTGAGTCTAGTCAACGTCTGTTATAGGTATAGTAGAGGCTTCCCCTCCATCATCACCTTAGGTAATAGCCCTCTGATTATGGTCTCTAAGGTTACCACTTATGACAATTTAACCTAGGGGGACAGTCACAGATCAAACATACATGCAAGGGCAGAGTAACAAAGCTCAAGCCCCTTGAAATTTCTTCAACATGGTTAATCTGAGTTTTACCTTCAAGTGATTCCCAAACACCTTTAGACACCATTTGTAATACATGTAAATCACTCTATCGTAACCAATGAAGTGGGGTCAATCACTCCACTAGGTCTGATATGATCTCACGCTTAACTCCCTTGTTAGAGGAGCTTCCTTGAGTAAAACTATAAAAAATGGGTTTAATCCCTATTGCAAGATTCTAGTGTTTGTTTGTAGCTTTGGAAAGTTGACTCACTTTCCTATTCCAAAGCCCTATAATATGATCTAACGTAGGTATAATGAGCCCTAAAAATATAAAAATTCTAATTGATTTTATTAACACTTTTTTTTTAAAATTTGTTACTTACTCAAAGGTTAAATGGATGTGAAATTGATGGTGTTATGACCTGACTCAAAAATTTATGCAATTGAACATGATATTGTGATCTTTTCATTTCGATGAATATCTATCTAAAGGAAGGAAGGAAATTCAAATAATTTTGCAGTAAATAACAATGTAACAAACAATAATTTCCTACACTAGATATTCAATCATACTCTTCCAATGTAATTCAAAGCCCTAAATTCCAAACCATGCAATGAAATCTATGCACAATTTTCTTCAAAACTATGCAAATGTAATCTATGCACAATTTTCATTCATATTATGAAAATGAGAATTCTAACTATGCAAATGTAATCTATGCAAGAGAATGATTCAAAGCAAACACAAGATGATTCCAATATCAACGAAAGAACAACATGAATATTTTCTATTTTCCTTCACCAATGTAATTAAATAACCAATCAAGTGTAAGTAAAGTGAATTAGGTGAAAATTCCAAAGGTCAAAAGTGATTGAGGGGGGAATGTTTTTGCAAAAATGAAAGAAAAAACATGAAAAATTTGTTAAGAAACAAGACAAACCTCTATGTAATGACCAAAGGAAATCATATTAATAATTTCTCAACTAAAATTCGAAATGCCCAATCAACTTGACAAAGACTTTATGAGACTGTAAACAAGCCTAAGAAATCATAAAAACAAAAAATCTGGACTTAAATAAGAGAAACCCTAGCTTTTTCAAAATTTTCACAGGGCTGCACAGTTCACTAGTTCAGGTCAGTGCGGTTGCGCATTGTGTAGCATAGAAAACTGCACAACTTTATGCTTTATTGCTAAAGGAAAACTACGTATACCTAAAAAATTAAGAAAATAAAAAATAAAATAAAGGTCCAAAGCCAGAAATTTCAATTCTTAAAAGAGTCTAAAGGTGTGAAGGGTCACAACAGGACAAAATGGAGAACTTGTGTTCCCCAATATGGTCACCAATTTTTTATGGTGAACTAATTGCTTATGTGGACAAAAACAATCTCCCTATATTTCCAACAAAACCTAGTAACAAACATCGAAAGAATTACTACCTTTCCTTAGCCTATAATTGAAACATGAAACATGTAGTATGTAGAATGCAAAGAATCACTTACCTATTAGCTATGTTCTTGTAGGAGTCCTTTCAATGCTTTCCACATCCAAATTTTCCTCAATACCTTAGAGGCTTTCCCAATTCTTACCACAACTTCTCCATGATGCTCCAAAAGAGGTCTTCATAGACAAAAGCATTCAAATGGATCAAATAATCTTGCATATAAAATCAAAGGTAAATGAAATCCATAATTTAGCATACAACATATAATTTAAATAATAATAAGTTATAGACCATGTGAGTGATTAAGGAATATCGCAAATAATCATCAAAATAGACGCAATTAGGAAAGAACAACTACTTTGTATTGAATTTAAAGGAGAACAAGCTTACAACCTGGTTGCCTTGATATCACAAGACTCTTCCAATAGTATTTGTTCCTTCCCTTGATGACAAACTCTTCATACCCCAAATTAACAGCATAATTTTACAAATCCAAGTCCCCTCCATTCCTCCAATCCTATTCTCAATTTATAGACAAGAGGAGGAGGTTTCTAGTTCCTCTTCTCAAGGGATATGATGCTTAAGAGGAGGAGATTAGTTCCATGAACGAAGGGATGAGGTGAAAGTATGTAGTGGTTCGAGGTTTCTAATTTGGATAAGATTCCTCCATCAAAGATTCCAGAATTTTCTTTTTTATTTTTACTTGCGTGAACAAGATTGTGCGGTTTATAATGGAATACAACGCACAAAATTGCACAGGAAAGACTGGTAAAAACTGCACATGTGCAGGTAATGGTTAAGAAAACTGTGCAAATGCTAAAAAATGGTTTTTAAGCATTGCAACCCAAAATTCATTTTGTCCCCGGTATTGTTTTACTTCCTATTGGGTTGTTTAATAGGTAAATAAACACAAGTATTTATTATCAATTCGGGCTAGTAGGACTTAGAAGCATCCCCAAGGTATATGGGTTTCAGCTATGATCAAGTTAGAAGATGATTTATTGATGATTAAGGAAATGCATATTACAAATATAAATCTAAACTGAATAATTTCTAAATTCAATTATGTAATCAGCAGCAGAAGAATCTCCTAACTTAAGAGACTTGTTTGTCCTTTCACAAAATTACTTCATGAATTAGAAAGAAAAAACCACTAATTGAGCAATAGATCAAGATGCATGAAACAATAATTGAAGAGGCTATTAACTAAAGAGATCCTGGTTGTCCTTCATCACAGATTCATTCATCAATAATACTATTGTTAGAAAACAAGAATTCAGAAAAACATTAAAAAATAGGAAAAGATGAATTCTAGCTGAAGATCTTAATCAGATAGAAAGGATGTTTAGCTTAAACATTTGATTTTCCTTTCATATGAAGAATAATAATGATAGTTAGATTCATTATCACTCATAAAACATAAGCATATATCTAATCAACAAGTTAAGCATAAAACAAACTAGTTCAGAAATTACAACTGCAAATAACTAGAAAGTGCACTTAGCTCGGTGTGGGGGCCCTCCACCCTTGCCTCGGACACTGAAAGTGCTTTCAGCTACTAAAAATTTAGTGAAGTAATCACCATATAAAAATAACAAATTGAATAAAACATGTCTTCAATTAACTCTCCAACATCTCAGAAATAATAAAGTTAAGTTATTCAATTTCTACATATTAATGCCTTCAAAGTCTGAGGCTTAAATAGATAAAATATGAAAAAAAAACAATCTAAAATGTCTCCTGTAGCCATGGTTATCCTTATCTTATCCAATCAGGTCAAATTAATCCATCAGATCCATCAAAATATGGAGAATCCCATAAAATGAGAAATTTGACCTAGTTCCTAGGGATCTTCCATAAAAACAGGCCCTGTTTGACTGCCTTTGACCGAGCTTATTAAAGATCGGTTTGACTGAACCAACATGTGGAAATTTAATATTAGTTCCTAATATTTATATAAATATATCCATCTTGAGCCCAAGTGTTCTGCAAATATGCAAACCATGAGGCCATCATGGGAATTTCTGATCTGGTCAAAAAATGCACTTAAAATTCATTTTTTATAAAAACTTCTAATAATTGAAAAACTTAATTTAAATACTTGTATATGCATTTATTGGGAAAAATGGGGTGAATATGATGGTGAATAGATGGATATTATGGAAAATAAAGTGTATTTTCATAAACAAAAAGAGATAAAAAACAAGGGCCAACATCTCCCCCAAGCTGATGTTCAAGCATGTCCTCATGCTTGCTTTTTCCTTTTTGACCTCCTGAGTTCTGATGTTGTTCCTGTTCCTAACCCTGAAGCTTCCTGCTGTGCTGCATGCAAAAGAGAGTCCATACCTTTGTACTGTTATTCTTTGTAGATTGATACTTTTACCTTCTGCTTCTCATATTTGACCTTCCAAGAATTTTTCTCCTTAAGCCATATGAATGCTTGTATGTAAAGAAAATTGTTATTGGCTTTCAATTTTCCCATTTCTTCACTTACCTTCTCATTTTATTTAATTAGTTTTTCATTATTTGTCTTATATGTTTCATTTTCTCTTTTCAAGTGCCTTTCCATTATCATGCTTACCTCCAAGTTATCAATTAACTCTTTGATCCTACTAAGGTTTTGGTCTTTTTCTTCCTCATTGGTGTCTTTAGAAACTATGATTTTTAAACCAAAAATTCACCATAAATCTTGGTTCAAATTCTCTCACTAAGTATGAAAATAGAATTAATTTACTTCACAACCCATTCAAAACAAATCCACTGTGTATTTCAAACCAAACACTCCATTCTCTATTTGCATTCAAATTGAAATTGAAGACTGTATATGAAGACATTTTCCAATTTTACCTGTTTTGCAGTGATCTTCATGATTTTTCTTTTAGTTTGACTGGAGTTTCTTTGTTTCAAGAAATGCCAAATTATCAAAATCTCACTTAATATCTCAAAAATTTACTCATTCAATCAACAAAGGATTTCGTGTTGACTGGTGGCAGAGCTTTTGTGAGTGGTAGCAATGACATATAGTAATTAGGCAATGCCAAGTTAAAAACCATGGCAGAAGGGCTCCATTTATAACTCATAGTTTACTCAACAATCTCAAGATTTACTCATACGAATAATCATTTTTTTAAAGAAGAAAATATGGGTTTTCTCTTACTTATTTCTTAACAAGATCTTTACCTCTTGACAGCGTGCTTGCTTGAAACATCTGCTGGATATGTTGGCTCGAAATCTCAGTCAACTCTACTTATCCCTCCGTCCTTATCACTGCTATATCTCCTGCTCTCTTTGTTGCGTTCAATTTCCTCTGTTTACCTCATAAATATCCCTTATCTTCCTTTGTTAATTCATTTTTCACAGAGTTTCTTGGATGCGTGCTTTGATTACACGACATTACTTCTCTCACTGAGCCTACAAAGGGAAATGATGGTGAAAAATGCACAACGTTTCAGTGGTTGGAGGTCTTAGAATGGATCTTAACAGTTTACACAACGTTTGTAATATTTTATTTTGAATTTTTTTGACCGTTTTTTGACCGCTTGACTGGTGCCTTCATGGCTTACCTTTCCTGACTGATTTGGTATGCTGGCTCCACAGTGTACATCATGTCCTCGGCTTCACTTATTACACAGTCCTATTTTAAGTTTCGTTCTCATGTCTTGTTCTGATCACTATGTCCGCATTCCTTTCTCCATTGAAACACATCATGCCTCATCAAATATGCACCATCATATTTCCATTCCACCACTACACATGCATCAATGCTTCTCCATATTCCCATCCATCCATATCATCTACATCATTTCCATACATTGTTTTATCATTTCATAGCATCATACTTAGGTTATTTTGTTTCATATGCATTTCCTTGTTTGCATTATGATTACATTCCCACTCCATTACCTTAGCTTGTAATCATATTTATGATTGCGCTTTCAACACTATGGTTTGCATCATTGTTTTTTTTTTGAAATTTTAATAGTGCTCTATCATATGATTAAACTTTAGGTTTTGTCTTTTATTTAATTTTAAAAATGACCATTGGAATGGTGATATTTTAAAATCAAATATTTATAATGAAACTAACCTCTTGTTTGTTTATTGTAGGTCCAACAAAGGTTCGATGCTAAGCCTTTTGTTTATGATCTTTTTGTTTAGGAAAAGTAGGGTTACTAGGGTATGGTATGGATAGGAAATATGTAATAGATTATGGATTATGGAATGCTTATTAAATTATTAGGATAGTGGTGTGGATATGGATAAAATAGGGATAAGAATGTAAGTGATGAAATATAGGTGACGAAATGTAGGTAGAAAATGCATAACCAGTACTAAATTAGCTTTAACATTTTTAGAATATTTTTTTAAAAAATGAAATTTTAAGAGCAATAATTTTACTTATTGTACTTGTATTCCCTCAAATTATTCGATGTTCATGATGGTCAACATTGTGTTTTTTTTTTATAACGATGGCTCTTCCAGACTATGTAGAGACTTATTTATGCTTTGCATCTGATTATTGATTCAGAATGATGTTGTTCAGGCCCCTTCTGTAGGTTTAATTTTGACATTTCAGGTCCCTTCTGTCATGATCTTCAATATTGATGTAGCTCAGGTCCCTTATGACATTTTATTTTTCAAGTCCCTTCTGGCGTAATTTTCAACAATGCTTGAAAATTTCTTCTGTCGTAATAATACAAGTCCCTTCTTGATAATTTTCTTAATAATAACTCAGGTCCCTTTTGTATATGTTGAATGATGTATCAGGTCCCTTTGTACTTGTAATTCATATTCCTTCTTCAATTTAGCTGCTCAAACTATTTTCATAGTTTTATTACACACCTTCCCCCAAGCTGATGTTAAGACTTGTCCTCAAATTTGACATGTCTCAGAGGGTAAATCTGCAAAAATCATATTGAAGTAAAATCAAAACAAAAAGAGAATTCATATTGGCCAAACAAGTTGGTTTTCCGATATGAATTTGAGTTTGTATTGTGCTAGTTTCCTGGATTTTCACAACCAAACTCTTTTATTATTTTTTATATTTGTTATTATTATTATTATTATTTATTTATTTTTATTTTTTATTTTTATTCTTCTTCTTCTGCTAGAATTATGGGAGGCATATTTCTATGCTATCCCATTAGTTCCAGATCAATATCTGTTGAAAATTTTCTCATAAAATCCTCTTTATTTATAGGCTTATTGTAAACTTTAAGCCTATGTCCATTAACAACAAATGGAATAGATGCCTCGTCGATTGTTTTTATCTTTACAACTCCATTGTCAAATATTTCAATCTCATATGGCCCAAGCCAATGAGTTCTAAAATTTTATTTGAAATCTTTAAACTTGGAGTGGAACAATAGTGCCCAATCTCCCTTTTGAAACACTTTATTCTTTATGAATCGATCACGCCATTTAATTATTTGTTCTTGTACAAGAGATGTATGCTCTACTACTTGCTGTCGTATCTCATCCAGTTGATTTAATTCCATGACTCTTTGTTTTTTTGCTTCAGATAATTCCATCCCCAATTCTGCTGCTAACTTGAATGTATGTATTTGAAATTATATGGGTAATAGGACTTCTTTTCCATACACCAACTGATATGGATTGAACCCAGTTGTGTTTTTCCATGTTACCCTATACGTCCAAGTGAATCTCTTAATTTCTCTGACCAGTCCTTTTTGTTCATTTGTACAATCTTTGTCATGATGTTCTCTAGGACTTTGTTTGTTGATTCCACTTATCTATTTGCATGAGGATGGTACAGAGTTGATTTTATGTGTTTGATATTGTATTTCTTAATAATATATCGAACAAGCTTTGATGTGAATTGTGTGCCTTGGTCAGTTACTATCTGTCGTAGAACTCCATACCTTACAAATATCTCTTCAAACAGAAAAAACACAACATCATCTTCTGTTTCCTGTGCTACTGCCTTTGCCTCCACCCACTTAGTTACATAATATGTACATACCAGGATGTACTTCTTTCCGTTTGATGGAGGGTTGATTGGTCCCACAAAATCTAAAGCCCACTTTTCAAATGGTTCAATCAGTACTTGTGGCTTTAATGGCATTTCATCTGATGCCACTGGTCTCCCAATTCTTTGGCAGTTGTCACATCTTTTCACATAGGCCTTGAAGTCTTTGAAGATGGCCGGCTAGTAGTAGCCAAGTTTCAACACTTTGTATGTGTTTGTTTGTCTGAAAAATGACCACCACATGGCTCGTCATGACATGCTTTCAAAATATCAATAATATCATCTTCTATAACACATTTTCTAATTATTAGATCATCACCAGTATAAAGTAGATCACCATTGACCCAACTATATCTAGCACTTTCTCTAATTATCCCTATTTTTTGCTTATTTGTGTAATGAGATGGTAGGATGCCAGATGATAAATAGTTGGCTATATCTGAAAACCATGGAGTTTTGACATTTATAGAAAATAGATTTTCATCTGGAAAATTACCTGATACTAGAGTTGGATCACCAGGTGAATGAATTCTAGATAGAAAGTCTGCAACTTGATTATCCTCACCCAGTCGATCTTGCATAATAATGTTAAATTCTTGCATTATAACAACCATCTAGTTATTTTTCCATTTGTTATTGATTTATTCATTAAATATTTTATGGTTGAATGATCCGTGTGGATGAAAAATTGATACCCTGTTATGTAATGTCTAAAATTATTAACTGCATGTACTACAACTAACATTTGTTTCTCTGTAATAGTATAGTTCAATTCTGCTGGTGTTAATTTTTTTCTTATGAAATATATGACATAATTAAACCGATTCTCTTTCTTCCAAGCGATGCTTCAATAGTAGTGTCAAATGCATTAGTTGAAATATGAAATGGCAAAGACCAATTAGGTCCCCGAAGAATGGGTGCAATTGACAATTTTTCTTTTAATTATTCGAATGAATTTTGACAGTTATTTGTCCATTGGAATTCCACATCTTTCGCAAGTAACTTGAATAATGGAAAATCTATTTTATTGAAATTTTCAATAAATCTCCTATAGTAGCCTACATAACCCAAGAAAGTTCTCACTTATTTTTGTGTTGTGGGTGGTATTAAATTCACAATTACTTGAATTTTTGCTGGGTCCACCTTGATTCCTAAAGAAGAAATATGGTGTCCCAACACTATACCCTTAGTTAACATCATAAAACATTTTTCATTGCTGAGTGATAGATTTGTCTCTATGCAAATTTTCAACACTTTTTTGAGATTTTGTAAACAATCATTGAATGTTCCACCATACAAAGTGAAATCATCAATGTAAACCTCTACACACTCATGGATCAAATCAACAAAGATTGCAAGGACTGCTCTATGAAAAGTAGCAGGTGCATTACATAAACCAAAGGGTAATACATTATATGCATATGTTCCCCATGGGCATGCTGTAGGAATTTATAGGGTAAGTTTCGTAGATCAAGAACCAAAGGTCACTGCTCACAAACAGATCACAAATCAATACACCAGTATAACCAGATGTAAGTCACGTTCATGTTTTTGGAAGTGATGCTTGGGCCCATATTCCGGATGTGAAACATAAAGCATTAGAACCTAAGAGTGAAAAATGTATTTTTATTGGATATTCTGAAGATGTCAAAGGATATAGACTTCTTCAACCCAAATCCAAAAATATAATCATTAGAAGAGATGTAAAGTTTGATGAAAATATATCGTCTTGCGAGCCTTGTTCGGCGGGTGTGCCACCTTTGGCCTGCGAGCCTGATTCGGCATATGTGCCACCTCTCTCTCTCTCTCTTCTATTTTTAATAGCATTCCTTCTAGTTCAGATGATGACAACAAGGATGACAATCCTCCTCTAGCTCATGAAATTGTTCCTTATACTCCACCGCTTCTAAGATGGGTCCACTCTACTCGAGATGCAGCAGGTTCTCTTGCAGGTGACCCTGCCGATCGACGACGTCCACGTTCTCAGTTCGAAAGAGCCTCTTCCTTGTTGGCTCAAGTTCCAAAAAAACTTGATCCAAAAACCTTTGAAGAAGTCTCCGGTCATCCAGATTGGGATGAAGCTATGAATGAAGAGTATCGCTCCTTATTAGCAAACAATACTTAGGATCTTGTTCCTCTTCCAAAAGGAAGAAAACTTGTCAGATGCAGATGGGTTTACAAAACCAAGTTTGGACCAGATGGAAAAGTGGATAGACATAAAGCTCGTCTTGTTGCTAAAGGATTTTCACAAGTTGAAGGCATTGAATATACTGAAACCTTCTCCCCTGTTGCCAAAATGAATTCTATCCGCCTTGTTCTTTCCCTTGCTGCCTCCTTTAAATGGGAAGTCCATCAGATGGATGTTAAATCCGCCTTCTTACATGGAGATTTGCATGAAGAAATATACATGGAACAACCCCCTGGATTTATCCAAAAGGACTCCAGCCTTGTTTTTCGCCTTAGGAAGTCTCTCTATGGTCTCAAACAAGCTCCTCGAGCTTGGTATGCCAAAATGGATAGATTTCTCTTAGATAATGGCTTTTCTAGGTGTCATTCTGACAACACTGTCTACACCAAGAAGGTGGGTAATTCCTTCACCATCCTTGTTCTTTATGTTGATGATCTTATCCTTACTGGTAGTGATCCAAATCATATAAACCATGTGAAGTCTAGCCTCAAAAAGAAGTTTGAAATGACAGACTTAGGACACTTGCATTATTTCCTTGGTCTTCAAGTCTTGCAATCCGAAGAAGGTATTACCCTCTCTCAGTCCAAGTATGCCTGTGATCTTCTACACCACTTTCACATGGAAGACTGTAAGCCAGCCCCTTCTCCCTTTTAGTCTGGAGTCAAGCTTTCAGTCAACTGTACTACCCCTGAAGTTGATGCTACCTTATACCGTCAACTTGTTGGTAAAATTTTGTATCTAACCCATACCCGTCCTGACCTTTCCTTTGTCGTTGGTCTTGTCGCTCGGTTTATGCACCAACCTCATGAAAGTCACTGGAAAGCAGCTAAAAGAATACTTCGATATATTTGAGGTACAGTTCAGTTCGGGATTCATTACAGTGCAGGAGCATCTCCCTTGTTGATTGGTTTCACTGATTCTGATTGGGCTAGTGACCCTGATGATCGGAAGTCCACTGCAGGATATGTATTCACTCTTGGTTCAGGACCTATTACTTGGTCTCATAAGAAACAAAGTGCCATATCCATTTCTTCAGTAGAAGCAGAGTATCGTGGTGCAATTGAAGCCAACAAGGAAGCCATGTGGCTTTGTCAGATCCTGTCTAAATTTGGTCTTCTTCAACAACATCCAACTACAATTTGGTGTGATAATCAGAGTGCCATTTCGCTATGTAAAGATCCAGTTCAACATCAACGTATGAAACAGATTGAACTCCACATGCACTTCATCAGAAAGCTCATTCATGATCATGTTCTTGAAGTGCAATATTGTCCGACCAATGATCAAGTTGCCGATATCTTTACGAAGGCTCTCACAGAAGCGAAGTTTACCAAACTTCGATCCATGCTTGGAGTTCAAGAAAGTTGTCATTAAGGGGGGATAGGCTCTAATGCCTCCTTCCTTCTCCTATTGTGTCACTTTTGTAAATCCTTCAATCCTATCCCAATTTGTTCTTAAGGGGGGATGTTAGGATATTTCAACACATAGGAAATAGGCTCCTTTTGTATCACTTTTGTAAATCCTTCAATCCTATCCCAAGTTGTTCTTAAGGGGGGATGTTAGGATATTATGACACATAGGAAATAGTTAAGAATAACTTAGTCTAGTGTAGAGTTAGGTAAAGTGTGTTTCTTTACCATGTACATTTGTAACTTATAATCCGACGGTCATGATTTGTAGTGATCCGACGGTTATCTCTCACCTCGGTATTAACAACACTTGATTCATGGCTTAACACCCGATTGGTCCATGATCTCTATTTAAAGAGCATGGAGGGTCATTTGTCCGGTAACCGTTTATGAGAGAAACATATGTAACTTTTCTTTTATATTAATAAATTCCTTGAAGTGGCCGCGTTGGCTTAGGGCGTGGACTGTTTCCCTCTTTGAGGGTTTTAACCACGTGATTATACTGGTGTACTGATTTGTGATTTGTTTGTGAGCGGTGACCTTTGGTTCTTGATCTACGGAACTTACCCTGTAAATTCCTACACATGCAAATGTCATATTATCTTGGTCTTCCAATGCTATCTGTATCTGATTGTACCCACTAAATCCATCAAGAAATGAAAAGAATTTCTTTCCAGCTAATGAATCCAACACTTTATCAATAAATGGTAAAGGAAAATTATCTTTTAATGTAGCTTTATTGAGTTCTCTATAATCTACAAAAATTCTCCACTTTCCATTTTTCCTAGGTACTACAACTAAGGGTGAACCCAATTGACTATCTAAAATAGGATAGATAAATCCGACTTGTAATAATTTTTGTAATTCTTCTTTCACTATTTCCTTCATCATAGGGTTCATCCTTCTTTGTGGTTTCCTTACAGGTTTAATTTAATCATCAGTGTAAATGTGATAGATAAATGTTTTTGGATGAATCCCTTGCATGTCTGTGTAATCCCAGAAAAAATCTTTTGAATATTTTGTAATAGTGTTGCTAGCTCTTTCTCTTGCGATTATTGTAAGTTATTACCAATATTAAAATGCATCCCAGGACTGATCTCAATGATTTTTCTCTTTGAATTGGTAATTTAGTTAATAGGAAACATATTTTTGAATGTATTTTGCAATGATTGTATAGTGAAATTTTCCTGAAAACACTGATTTAAAAGGTGACTTGCAGCTTCATATTGAGTTATTCTAAGCTACTTTGAAATATTTGGTTCCGAGATGAAAAGATCTAATAAGTCCTCATTTTCTTCCTCCTCTCTAAAATTCTAAACTTGATTAATACTAAGAACAGATTGAAGTTCTTGTTGTTCTTCCCCATCAAGCCATGATAATAAATAAGGATATTGTGTGAGAGGATACAATGTAACATGTTTTCTTTCATCTCCATGTGAAATAAGCATACTTCCTGACCTGCATCCAATGTAAGAATCTGCAGTGGCTAACCATGGTCTGCCTAAAATTAACGGATGTGTTTAGTCAATTTAGTGTCCTAAATTGTTAACATAAATTATCGACCAGTGCTAGTAAACTGATGAAGTGTAATGCACTGTATGTGCCTAAGTATCCCTTTTCTTACTTCGTTGTTTTAGTGTTTTTTTGATGTTTTTTTGGGGTTTTTATGTTTTGGTTCTTATAATTCTGTTCTATACTTGAAAGATGAAGTTAAATCTATGTAAAGAGGAAAAAGAAAAGAAAATGTTAATGAATAAATGAAATCAGAGTTTATTTGCAAGTTCTATTCTTAACTAGAAAATGATGAAAACAAGGAGTCCTAATCCATGGATATTACAACTTCTAAATGAACATTCATGAAATGAAAAGTAACTCAAAACACTACAAATTAATCTAATTCATTCAATTAAAGGTTTATTGGAAGAGCTTGTGAAAAAGATTAATTCTAGTGCAATGAGGATCTCCTAAAACATAAAAGGGAAATGCTGAAACAATCAGTAACTTAGAACATTACAGAGAAATCTCATTCATTTGATAAAGGTTTATTGGAAGAGCTTGAGAAAAATATTAACTATAATGTAGTAAGGATCTCCTATGAAATGCTGAAACAAGTTATAAAATTACAACTAAATCTCATTCATTTGATAAAGGTTTATTGGAAGAGCTTGAGAAAGTGATTAACTATAATGTGATAAGGATATTCTATGAAATGAAATAATCAAGAATTAAATATGTATTGGAAGAGCTTTTGAAAGAGACTAATTTCAGTATGATGAGGATCTTCTATTTAACTAAATAATAGAAAATGAAATGCTAATAACTTAGAATATTGCAACTAAATCCCATTCATTTAATAGAGTTTTATTGGAAGATATTGTGAAAGAGACTAATTGCAGTATACTGAGGATCCTTTAACTAAGAAAATGACATGAAACGAAATGCTAAAACACTATGATTTAAGAAAGCAATCTAAGTAAGGAAAGACAGTAAAACAGAATTGAAAATAACTTAGCTAGAAAAAAAGTAAAACCTCCTTGAATAGCAGGGGCCCTCTGCTACCAATTCAGTATTAATCCTTTAGCTCCTTAAGATTGTATTCAAAACAGCATCATGGCTAAACTCCTTTTATTAACACAGTGCTTGAAAACAAAGTATCACTGTAATGATAAAAAATTTATCCACCATCCTTTCTCGGTATTACAGAGCTTAATTTATATGCAAATTCATAACTAACATCGAACAAAAATAGGTACAGGTGTAATCTTTAAGTTAAAATTTAATTGAAACTCTTTTAGGACTCGTGATTTGCTGTAAAGCAAATCAGGAGTCCTAATTCCTGTAGAAAACATTTTCTTTGACCTTTGCTTTGACCATGGGCTTAGACACCTCCAGCTATCGATTCAATCCTCATGGATAAGAAGGAACAATGTAGGGAAGATTTGGAATCCACCCATGTGTGCCTTTTCTCCAGTTGACACCTGTAACATGCTTAAACACAAAAAAAGCCGCGGAACGCTTGAATGGCTACAAAATGCCTGTATTCTATAGCTAAACTGTTCAAAAATTATTAAGACAACAAAAATCACGAAAGTACAATAAGTTAATAATTTGTATGCAACCTTTAAGCAATCTTAATCATTCTCATTGATCTTTAGGTTTATGAAATGATAAAGAAATGATGAAATGAGGTGAACATTGGCAAAAGAGAAGACAATTTCAGGGCTGAACATACCCCCACTGCAAAACTCTTGCATGTCCTCATGCAACTTCATCAAAACTTTATTCCATGTGCTCTGAAACTTCTACAAGAACATATAGCCTCCTTTTTCTGCTTCTTTTGGTAGTCAATACCATTATGGGTTTCCTCATGAATAATTTGAACCTAAGATCTATGAGTGCCCTGTTCAGTTTCTTATTTTTCTTCTTTAGATTCCTATTTGCTTTATACAGTGTTCTCATTTGCAGAGAGAGAGTGTTGTTCATGCCATTCTTCAATTTGACCTGCTCTCTTAAGATTTCATTTTCATTTTTGATATGTCTGTTCAGTATCTCCAATTCATAATTGTCTTTTCTCAAGATTTCTATTGGAGGTTATTGTGGACTGAGAGATCTTTCTTGATTTTCTGAGGCCCTTCTTTCTAGTGATTCCACATAGTCATAAATTTTTTGTTGGGCTAGATCTATATCTAGGGTTGGGTCTTCTTCATACTGATGTAAAGGAGATCTACCAACTTGTGTTTGGATTGGAGTTTCTTCTGTTGGGAAAAATACTGAGAGGGGGGGGGAATCGGTATTCTGACATATTCAAACTTTTTACTTTTTCACTCTCTAAAACCCATACGCTACTTTGATGAAGCCAACTAGCGTATATACGCGGATATCCTTCATAAAACTCGCGTATACCCAGAGATCTAATTATGCAATTAGTTCTTCACTTATATCATTCCATCATTCATTTGTTAGATGTTCTATAAACAGTAAACATGTGCAGTAAGAACAGAATAAACCATCACACAAAGCATCACACATGAACACCAGGATTTTTAGGTGGAAACCCAAGTCGGGAGAAAACCACTGCTGCAGTTGCTCAGCCTTCAATATTTTATTATAGAGAAAACATGTTACAACATATGTGCTGGCGCAGACTTGACCAGCACGCAGGCACCCACCTGCGCTCGTTTACCAGCCTCTCCCGGAAGGGAGCTCCAACCCCCTGACTCGTTTACCAGCCTCTCCTGGAAGGGAGCTACGACCCCCCGATCTCGTTTACCAGCCTCACCTGGAAGGGAGATACAACCCCCTGACTGAAGGCTACAACCCTCGGCACCACCTTGGACCACGTTTCATCAATTTTCACACTGGATCCAACCACTTTAATAGAACACAACTTGCAGGCCACAATTCATCATATTTCCATACCGAACCCTTTCCATACTTTTAAGCTCAAACATACATCATCAACAGATACATATCAACACAGATCAGATAGCAGAAACACAGCAGAACAGATCAGATATTTCATACCCCTTGCTTCAGCAAACCCTAGTTTACATACGCGCTTTCCCTTCACTGATGTCGCGTATATACGCGCTTCCGTCCACACAAACCAGCGTATACCTCAGTGTATATTTTATTGCGCATACGCGCTTTCTCTTCGCTGAAGCTGCATATATACGCGCTTCCTCCGCGTCGAAGTAGCGTATAGATCTTCAATTATTCCAGAGCAGCATACTTCTTCAGATCAGATATTCAGTTCAGATTTACCCTTTCACTTCAGACAGATGTTCGCCTAGATGTTCGCCTCATCACAGATCTAGGCCTTCCATAAGCGGATCTAGTAAATACAAGTGCATTTCAGATCTAGATCCCCTTCTTCATCATTTCTTCATAGGTGCATCATAGATTCGGATCTATTATCAAACCTTTACCTTCCCTTTCCATACGGATATCCTTCACAGAAGTATTCATTCAAGCTCGGACATCTTGCTCACAGTAGTGATTTGCACAATGAATTTCTTCTCCTTATATAGGTTTACCTTTTTAATACCTTGAGCAGAAAACCACATTACCTTCGATGGTATTCTTGGACGGGGTCATTTAGACGAATCATTGCCCAATACAATGGGTCAATACCATGGTGGTTACCCCTGGTTTTTCACTTTTTGAGCGCTTTTGCCCATACGCTACTTGGAACGTTCTTTTCTGCGTGCATACGCGACTTCCCCTAGGCAAATCCGCGTATTCCTAGAGACATACTCTTTTTCATCATAGAATTAGAACATGCTGAATTCCTTTCTTCATTGTCTTCTGTACTCACTGTAGATACATCAGATTTAGTTCATCAAACCATATTCTATCAAGCACAACTTCAACAAGTAAGTTGCCATTATCTTCATCAAGTAGGGTGCCATCCAAGGATAACACTCAGCATCATATTGCTAGCAAACATCATTTCATATCAGATTTACATCATTTACCAAGTTCATCAGGTTGATAATAACTTCATCAGGTGGTTTTCCATCAAAGACAACACATGTCAACAGTCGCACGTCTTCATCTTCATTCAGTGGGTTGCCATCAAGGACAACACTCTGCATCATATTTCCAACATCTTCTTCTTCAATATTTATAACTCTTGTTTCCTTAATCCATGTCTTTTTCACCATGCCTTTAAGTCTAGAGCTTCTCCTTAATTTGGGCGGATTTTCATATTTTTCTTCATCACATTCACTTATTAATTTCTCTTTTCTTTTAACCTTGATCTCTTTCTTGATCTTTGTCAATTTTTCAGAGATTACTTCTTCACTATCTTCCTGTGTTGATGTATCATGTTTGATTTCAACAGCTTTATCAAATTTTCCTCTCCTACTTCTTCTTACAGGTTCTTCTTTATATAGTGTTTCCTCTGATTCTTGAAAATGGTTTCTTAGAAGAAACTCTTCCCAATTATCTCCTACTTTCTTCAAATGGAACTCAATCAGTATTTTAATTAGGCCATGGTGGTGCAGAGTAGTTTCTAGGAATTTGAGTCTTTTCTGAACATTAGAGGCCATTCTTTTCAAACTATTAATCAGGAAAAAAGGTATATTTATTTCATCATCTAATAAATTCATCATCAGTCTAATATGGTAGACATACATGCTACCGAATCTACCCTCACATGTTATGAATTTTTGTAAAATTAATAACATATTCCTCCATTTATTTTCAAGGCTGTACTTGGAATACCCTTTCTAAATACTGAAATGTCCATACCTGGATTCTTCAGCATTTGTTTCCAAGTTTCATTATGAAACTCCTTATTCTTGAACTAGCGCTCTCCCTGTCTTGGAAATTCTGTGGCTTCAGATATAAATGACTCTGTTATAGTGAACTTAATATCCCCAATTTCTACCTCTGATCCATCAAATGACCTAGCAAATGATTTCGTGATTTCTTTGTAGAATCCATTGAATTTTTCTACAAAGCTCAGCCACCCAACTTGCTGTAATATCCCTTTAACTTATGGGTATCCTTCTAAGTATTTGATCCCAATTGGCTCTGTTATCACAATTATCCCCATTTCTCCTTGGTACAGATTGCTTCCTTTCCTTGGCTTAGGTCTACTGCTTTGTCTCTGATCCTGTGTCTGAAGAAAGAGTAGCTGAGGAAGGATGTTTCTACCTTAAAATTACTTCTCTGTTTCTACAGATGAATTGGCTACAGAATGTAATGGCAGTAAGTGAATGCGGTGGTGATTGAACAAGGTAATGGAAAATGATGAAAATGATAGGGTTGAGGGTTTGATATGGAATGTAATACCGTGAAGAGATTTATGATGATTTTCAAAATCATCAATAAATGATACGATCTAAGGACGTGACCTAATAGTCACATCTAAGTTTTGATCGTTAATCATTTAATTAATGATGAATCGTTATGGAGCGGAAGGTAAGGGATATGGTCAAGGTGTTTTTATGATAAGGAAGGATCAATTCGAATGATAGATTAACTTAGGAAACATATGATTTAAGCATATTGTATTTTTTCATGTTTTGCTATCAAAATAACTTTGCACATTTTACCTCAGACCTTTTGATTTTGCTGCTTGTTGTGTTTGTCCTTCATTTTGAAAAATGTTGATCTTTTAAGCTCCATAATCTCCTTTGACTATCATCCTTTGTTTATTGAAGTAGGCTTGTGGAGTCAATTAGCTACAGAATAGGATTGGCTACAGAACAGACAGCTACATAATGTACCTTAAATTTTTTTTATGAAATATGGATATGGAATGGAATGAGGTGGATTATGAGTGTGGAATGGAATGAGATGGATGTAGTGAAATATGGGATGGAATGAAATATGAATGAAGTGAAGTATGGAGTGAAAAATGAATCTGCAACTTGTGATTTTATGATATTTAGTTGCAGAAAAAGAACAATTGAAAGTATAGGGTGTCAGAAAAATTCTAATTTTCACCCTGCACTTTCTGTATAAATATGCCAATCACTGATTGGTTTTCATATTTATACTTTTTTTTTTTAATTTTATTATATATATATATATATATATTCTTTTTTTTATTGAAGAAGAAGAATTATTCTTCACTAACTTCATATCAATGTTATCTTGGAATTTATTGACAAATTCTTCTCTTGAAAGTGGCTTATGATACAATTTCAGTTTGTGTCCATTTACAAGAAATGCTACCTTCCCTTCATCTATTGTCCTGATTTTTTATTGCTCCATTGTCAAATATTTTCACAATTTCATATGGCCCAAGCCAATGAGTTTGAAATTTACCTTGAAAATCCTTGAATTTTGAATCAAACAAGAGTGCCCAGTCACCTTCTTTAAATTTATTTTCTTTGATATAATTGTCATGCCATCTAGTCCTTTGTTGTTGGACTATGCTTGTTCTTTGGACTGCATCTTGTCTGATCTCATCTAATTCATTAATCTGCTCCAGTCTGTGCTTTTGTGTTTCTGTCAAATCAAGTCCTAATTGGACTACCATTTTGAAAGTTTGGATATGAAACTCTATGGGAAACATGACTTGTTTTCCATAAACAAGTTCATAAGGGGTGTGTCCTGTTGTGTTTCTCCATGTAGTTTTGTAGGCCCATAAGGATTCAAGAAGCCTTTCAGCCCAATCTCTTCTATTTAAATGAATAGTATTTGTAAAGATCCCTTCAATCACCTTATTGGAAGATTCCACTTAGCCATTTTCTTGTGGATGGTAGGGAGTGGATTTCCTGTGTCTGATTTTGTACTTCTCTACCATTTGCTCCACCATCTTTGATGTGAATTGAGCTCCTTGATCTGTAACAATTTCTCTTGGGATGCTAAAACGAGTAAAAATATCCTCAAAAATAAAATTAACTACAGATGCTTCATTAGCAGAAAGTAATGCCTTGGCTTCTACCCATTTGGTAACATAATCAGTGCAAACTAAGATATACTTCTTTTGTTTTTACGGAGGATTAATAGTTCCTACAAAATCCAAAGCCCATTTCTCAAAAGGTTCAATATGTACCTGAGGTTGTAATGGAATTTCACCTAAAGGGGAAGGTTTTCCTACCCTTTGGAAACTGTCACACCTTTTGACATACTCTTTAGCATCTTTAAATATGGATGGCCAATAATATCCTAGATGAAGGATCTTATAAGCTGTCCTCTTATCAGCAAAGTGTCCACCACAAGGTTCATCATGACATGCCTTGAGAATCTCAGGCATCTCATCTTCTCGAACACATCTTCTGATAATAAAGTCTGGACCTATCTTGTATAATTCATTAGCAATCCATGAATATCTTGCATTGTCATAAATTATTTTTCTTTTATCTCTTGCATTCATAATTGAAGGAAATTTTCCTGAAACTAGATAATTGGCAATGTCAGCAAACTAGGTAGTTTGAGTAGTGATTTCAAAGAGATATTCATTAGGGAATTTATCTTCAACTGGAGTATTGTCTTTAATGTTTTGGAGTCTAGATAGGAAATCAGCCACTGTATTTTTTTTTTCAGCCCTATCTAGAATGGTGTTGTTAAATTCTTGTAAAAAAAATAACCATCTTATGACTCTACCATTAGTAACTGATTTATTCAATAAATACCTAATTGCAGAGTGATCTGTGTGAAAAAAGTTTCATAGCCTGTTATATAATGTCTGAATTTATTTATACCATGAAAAACAGCTAAGAAATATTTTTCAGTTACAGTATAATTCAAATCTGAAGGAGTCAAATTTTTACTTGTATAGTAGATGGCATAAGGGATCAGGTCTTTTTGTCCCAACACAACTCCTAAAGTTGTATCTGAGGCATCTGTCGAGATGTGAAAAGGTAATTTTCAGTTAGGTCCCCTTAAAATAGGTGCTTCAGAGATTTTTGTTTTCAGGGTTTTAAATGTTAACTGGAAGTCAGGATTCCAATTGAATTCACAGTCCTTGGTGAGTAGTTTGAAAAGTGGAGATGCTATTTTGGTGAAGTTTTCTATAAATATTCTATAATATCTTGTAAATCCTAGACAAATCCTAACATCTTTCTGACAGCTTGGAACTAATAGTCTAGAGATGACTCCAACTTTTGACTCATCAACTCTAATCCCATCTCCTGAAATATGATGTCCTAAGACAATCCCTTCAGTAAACATCATGAAAAATTTTTTATGACTTAATGAAAGGTTTTCTTCTTTACATCTTTTTATAACTTTTTCCAAGTTTTCTAAGGCTTCTTCAAATGTGTTTCCATAGACTGAGAAGTCATCCATGTATACTTCTACACAATCATGTATTAGATTTGAAAATATTCCCAATACTGCCCTTTGGAATGTTGCAGGTGCATTGCACAATCCAAAAGACAATACTTGGTAGGAATAGGTACCCCAAGGACAGGTAAATGTGGTTTTATCTTGATCCTCAAGTGCAACTTGAATTTGATTATAACCAATGAAACCATCCAAAAATGAAAAGTACTTTTTTCCTGCTAATGTATATAACACCTGATCTATGAAAGGTAAAGGAAAATGATATTTAAGAGTAGCTTTGTTTAATTCTAGGTAGTCAATGCATACCCTCCATTTACCATTTTTCTTGGGTACAATCACCAAATGAGAAACCCACTGACTATCTGAAATGGGATAAATAAAGTTTGCATTTAACAATTTCTGCAACTCTTCTTTAACAATCTCCCTAAGATTTGGATTCATCCTTCTCTGAGGCTGTTTGATTGGTTTACAATTTTCCTCTATGTAGATATGATGAGTGTAAGTCTTAGGGTTAATCCCTTTCATATCAATGTACTCCCATGCATATGCGGAAGAATGTCTTTGTAATATTTTGACTAGCTTTTCTTGTTGAAAATTTTCTAGGTTTTTGTTTATGTTTAAAGTTTTTCCTGGAAATATCTCAATTGTAGAGCTGCCAAATTCTTCCATGGAGTAAAGAGACATTTTTCTTGATGAAAAAAACTCAATATTGGATTCTTCTTGAAATTTTTCATGTTTGTATTCCAAAGAAGATTCATGATTTTCTGAGGCAGTCAGAATCTGACTATCTTCACTAATTTTTGAAATAGTGAAGAGAGGTTGTATATCTTCTTCATCATTATTCCATTGAGTATCATCTATTTCTGTGATTGTTCTTGCTGGAGGATACAAAGTAAATTTCTTGGTTGAACTACCATCAAAGATCTACCTATCATCGGATCTACAGCTAATGAAGGCATCAACTGTAGCTAACCAAGGTCTTCCTAATATAATAGGATGTCCTCCTAGATCATTTTTAGGAGTTAGAATCATGAAATCCACAGGATACTCCCAAGAATCTAAGGACACTGGAATATCTTCTAATACCCCATCTGGTTTGATTACAAATCTATCTACTAATTGTACTAGTGTGGGTGTAAAAAGAAGATTAGGAAGTTTTAGTTTTTCCATGATTTGCCTACTCATGATATTGATTGCTGCTCCTAGATCAATTAGTGTGTTTGGAATTTCAATTCCATTGATATGTATCTTAACAAATGGATTTCCAGGATCTAGATATTTTGGAATGAAAATCTTTCCCATCATTATGTCTGCTATTTTTCCTAGCAGTTGTATTCTCTTTATCTCTTTTATTCTTCTTCTTGTTTTTTTTATACTCAACTCCTTTATTGTCTTTGCTAAGATTGGGGTTTCCTTGATGGCTTGTAATAATGGAATCTTAATACAAACATTTCTTAACTCATCTAGGAAATCATAGTTAGGCATCATAATTTGTTTCTCCACACCTTTATCAATTTGTAATCTTTCAGGAAAAGGAGGTGTAGTAGTAGATGTTGATGGCTACTCTAACATAGGAGTTGAAATTATTGGTTCTTTTTGTTTTTTTTTTTCAATATTTTGGTCTTGAAGAGATGTGCTTTCTTCAAGACTTTTATTTACCTATAGAGAATCTTCCTCAGAATTTTTTTGTTCTTGTATAACTATAGAAGGCTTCTTCCTTTCAAGTATTCTTCCAGACGTAAGTTGAACATCATTAAGGTCTAAAGGAGTAATCAAATAGGTTGGAAATTTTTGACCTTCTATCATATATGTATTCTTAGGGTTTTTATTATTGGGGTTTGATATTGGCTGGGCAGGTAACTGGTTTTCTTTATGAGGAAATGGTAATGGAAGTAGTGGATTTTGATTTTTATTTTGATGTTGTGGATTCTGCTAAGGATTTTTTTGAGGAGGAAAATTTGGATATGATGGATAATATGGATAAGATGGTGGATATTGATAATACTGGGAGAACCTTCCATAAGTATTTTGTGTTCCTTAAGCCCAAGGTTGAGATTGATTTTGAAATTGGGGCCAAGGTTGCTGGTAAGAATTCCAATTTTGTGGGGGTTGATTATACATTTGATTATTAAACCCTTGTGTTTGAGATCCCTGCCAAGGTCTTCTAGAGACAAAATTAAGAGATTCTATGGAATTTGTGGTTATTTCTCCTTGAAAGACATCTTTAAGGCCAGGGATTGAGGGAAAATTCTTGGTCTCATGCTTTTCTGAACAAATTGCATAAGTCTCTATTAATTTTTCTTCCAAAGGGCACTCTCTTAAGGCATGCTTCTTCCTACATTTGGGACAAAATATTTCTAAGGCATCAGTTTCGACTTTCTTCTTGTTTTTTAACTGAAAGGTGTCTATTTGCTCACTAAGACTCCCTAGAATATCAATTTTGAATTCATCAAGCATATTCCCTATTTCTGCCCTACTTACTGTTATAGTTGCAGATTTGCTTGCCCTTGCAAGAGCAAGGTCTCTTGGTCCTTTTAGAATTTTAGATTTTCCTCTTGAGAGATTAATACATAGTTCTCCTATATTAGGTAATGATAGTTGAGATATATCTCATTTCCCCATCATATTAATGATATCTATCCATTCATCCCTAATTTTTTTCAGAAAAAGAGCTTTCAAGGTGTCTTGATCTAAATTTTCCATTTTTTCCCTCTTGATGTTATAGTTAAATCTTTCCAATAAATCTTCCAGATTTTCATCCTCTTTTTGCATAATTTTGAACACTTCTTCCTTATGGTTGAATGGTATACAGTAATCCAAATATATTTTTAGAAATTCTCTTTTCATATCATCCCATGTCGTAATAGACCTAGTGATTAAACTCATAAACCATTTTAATGCTGCTCCTTTCAATGTTGAAGGGAACAATTTAAGTTTTTGGGCATCTTGTAGATAATCATAGGTTCTACATAGAACTTCAAATTCAAATAAGAATGTCTCAAGGTCTTCACTTTTCAGTCCATGAAAGTTTGGAATAATAGAGGGTGAGATATTTTTCATAGTTGCATTGGTCTCTTCATCTATTATAGGGAATCCAAAAGAGCTTTCAATTTCCCTTCTACCTCTACCTCCTTCTGCATTTCCTCTCCGTTCACCTCCTTTTGTACCTCTACCTCTTCCTATCTCTCCTCCTCTACCTCTACCTCCTCCAAAAAGTGTGTTTTCTCCATTAAATACTTCTCCTTCCCCTTCTCCTCCTTCTATACCTCTTCCTGCCATGATAGATTCTTTCGAACTGATATAGGGTTCAGTTTGGAGAGCTAGTTGTTCTATTGGTTCTTCTATCAAGGGTATATTGAAGAAATATTCCTCTTCTTCTTCCTCACTAGGAATTTCTAATTCTTCTGCTGGAATATATTCTCCTGTGGAGGTGAAAAAGGTTATGTCTCCTGTAGGAGTCCTTGGATTTTCTTCTTCTATAATTGCTTCAGTAGATGAAGTGGGAGATCTTTCTGATTGGATATCTAATCTTAAAAATTTTGGAAGCCTATGACCAGTATAGTATGGAATGTGGGTTTGAGTTGGAGGTGTGCTACTTCTTGGTCTTAGTGGAGTGAGTGGTGTTGTGGGAATTAAGCTTCTGCCTCTTATAAATCTACCCCTAGAGTCTCTTTCTCTACGCATATCATTATTTTTGGGAGGTTGGGAAAAAGGCTACCTAGTTACACTTCCCCGGAAACGACGCCAAAATGTTTAGTCAATTTAGTGTGCTAAATTGTTAACATAAATTATCGACCAGGGCTAGTAAATTGATGAAGTGTAATGCACGGTATGTGCCTAAGTATCCCTTTTCTTACTTCGTTGTTTTAGTGTTTTGTTGATGTTTTTTTGGGGTTTTTATGCTTTGGTTCTTAGTATTCTGTTCTATACTAGAAAGATGAAGTTAAATCTATGTAAAGAGGAAAAAAAAGGAAAATGTTAATGAATAAATGAAAACAGAGTTTATTCGCAAGTTCTGTTCTTAACTAGAAAATGATGAAAACAAGGAGTCCTAATCCATGGATATTACAACTTCTAAATGAACATTCAAGAAATGAAAAGTAACTCAAAACACTACAACTTAATCTGATTCATTCAATTAAAGGTTTATTGGAAGAGCTCGTGAAAAATATTAATTCTAGTGCAATGAGGATCTCCTAAAACATAAAAGGGAAATGATGAAACAATCAGTAACTTAGAACATTACAGAGAAATCTCATTCATTTGATAAAGGTTTATTGGAAGAGCTTGAGAAAAAGATTAACTATAATGTAGTAAGGATTTCCTATGAAATGCTGAAACAACATATAACATTACAACTAAGTCTCATTCATTTGATAAAGGTTTATTGGAAGAGCTTGAGAAAGAGATTAACTATAATGTGATAAGGATATTCTATGAAACGAAACAATCAATAAATCATAATATTACAACTAAATCTCATTCGTGAATTAAAGATTTATTGGAAGAGCTTTTGAAAGAGACTAATTGCAGTATTATGAGGATCTTCTATTTAACTAAATAATAGAAAATGAAATGCTAATAACTCAGAATACTACAACTGAATCCCATTCATTTAATAGAGATTTATTGGAAGAGCTTGTGAAAGAGACTAATTGCAGTATACTGAGGATCCTTTAACTAAGCAGATGACATGAAATGAAATACTAAAATACTATGATTTAAGAAAGCAATCTAAGGAAAGATAGTAAAACAGAATTGAAAATAACTTAGCTAGAAAACATGCAAAACCTCCTCGAATAACAGGGGCCCTTTTCTACCAATTCGGTATTAATCCTTTAGCTCCTTAAGATTGTATTCAAAACAGCATCAAGGCTAAAATCCTTTTATTAACACAGTGCTTGAAAACAAAGTATCACTGTAATGATAAAAAATGTATCAACCATCCTTTCTCGTTATTACAGAGCTTAATTTATATGAAAATTCATAACTAACATCGAAAAAAATAGGTACATGTGTAATATTTAAGTTAAAATTGAATTGAAACTCTTTTGGGACTCGTGATTTGCTGTAAAGCAAATCAGGGGTCCTAATTCCTGTAGAAAACAATTTCTTTGACCTTTTCTTTGACCATGGGCTTAGACACCTCCAGCTATCGATTCAATCCTTGTGGATAAGAAGGAACCATGTAGGGAAGATTTGGAATCCACCCATGTGTGCCTTTTCTCCAGTTGACACCCGTAACATACTTAAACACAAAAACAGCTGCAGGACGCTTGAATGGCTACAAAATGCCTATATTCTGTAGCTAAACTGTTAAAAAATTATTAAGACAGAAAAAATCACAAAAGTACAATAAGTTAATCATTTTTATGCAACCTTTAAGCAATATTAATCATTCTCATTGATCTTTAGGTTTATGAAATGATAAATAAATGATGAATGAGGTGAACGTTGGCAAAAGAGAAGACAATTTTAGGGCTCAACAGGATGCCCTCCTAAATTTGTTTTTGGCTGCAAAATAAAGAAGTCTACAAGATACTCCCATGAATCTAGTGAGACAATGATATCTTCCAATATACCTTCTGGTACAAATTTAGATCTATCTATAAGTTCTAAGACTGTAGTAGTAGGTCTAATGTTGTTCAGATTCAAATGTTTCATAGTTTCTGTAGTCATAACATTTATAGATGCCCCCAAGTCTATTGAAGTGTTTGGCACTGAAAATTTGTTAATCGAAATGGTAACCATAGGAATCCCTGGATCAACATATTTTTCAATGGTTGTATTTGTAGACATGAGACTAGATAAAATTCCAATTACCTAGATTGTTGGTGGATATTTCTTTCTTTTGCCAGATTTCTTAATGCATAATTCCTTTATTGTTTTTTCATATATTGGAATATCTTTAATTGCCTGCAACAAACGAATTTTGACATATATGTTCTTCAATTCATCTAGAATATCAAATTCAGGCAAAGATATTGGGATTTTTTGTTGTATTAATTTCTCTAGATATGGTGGTGTCTCAGTCATAATAGATTTACCTTTTTGAATTTGTTGTTCTAGTTGAGATTGTTGACTTGGTTCTCCTTGTTTAGTTTGTTCTTCTATTATCGGAGGAGAATATTTTTGTAACACTTTCCCAGACCTTAAGTGGACATCTTGTATGGGAAGAATAGAATAAGTAGGATAATATGTTTCCTCTTCCACATGGTATGCTGGTTTATCCACCTTGTTACTTGGATTAGCTATTGGCTAAGCTAGAAATTGTGTTGGTCTAGGAGGTGGTTGGTTAGTAGGCAGCTGAAGATGCTGAGCTTGAGTTAACATTGATTGATGTTACTGGAATGGTTGGTATTGAGGAAATGGTTGTGGAGGGTATGGTTGTTGATATTGATACTGTTGAGGATACAGATGCTGAGGTGGATGGTTTCCATAACCATATCCCCTCCAACCTTGTGCAGGTTGATTTTGATATTGTTGTGGAGGTGAAGCCTGCCATGGCATTGGTGTATTCCATGAATTTTGAGGATATTGAAAATGTTGGATAGTTTTTTGAGGGAAATATTGAGGCATCCTTGCTTTCCAAGGGCTCCTTGGTGCCATATAGTAGAGAGAATCTACCCCTTTCACTTCTTCCACTTGTAACTCTTTTAATTTGGGACAATTTTCTATTGCATTATTTTATGTGCAAAGTCTACACATTTGTATACCTTGCAAAGGACATTCCTTGAGTGGATGTTTTTTCCTACACTTTGGACAAAAGATTTCTAAGATTTCATCTTGTTCTTCCTTCTTCTTCTTATCTTTTAAGACATCTACTCAATGTTCCTAAAGTGATTAAGGGATATGTTTTGAAATTTCCTAGTAAACTTCCTATCTCTACTCTTGTTACTGCACTTGCTGCAAATTTGGAAGCTCTTGATGAAATATTTCTCTTTCCCCTCTTTACTCTTCCCCTAGAGTATTTTTAACATAGTTCAACAATTTATTCAAATGGTAAATTGGATATATCTCCTTTTCCCATCACATTAGGGATGTCTAAATATTCATCTATGATACCCATAAGAAATATGGTACGGATGGTGTCGGGACTTGGAGAATGATGTTTGGATTTCTGCAAATTATAAAGAAATATTTCCAAATATTCTTCCAAACTTTCATCTTCTTGTTGTGTCATTCTAAAAATGTCTTCTTTTGAGTCTCTACCCCTGCATTAAGCTTGATACTTTTTAAGATAAAAATTCTTCATTTCATCCCAAGAATCAATTGTAGTTCTCCTAAACCCATAAACTATTTCAAGACTGTTGCTTGTAGAGTAGCAGGAAAGAGTCAAAGCTTGTGTGTATCATTTGTATATCCATAAGTTCTACAGAAGATATCAAACTCGAACATGAATGCATCAGGATCTTCTGTTGACATTCCATAGAAATTAGACAATACAAAAGGTGGAATGTTTTTCATTTTTACTTCTTCTCCTAATATTTCTCTTGCATCTAATATCAGAAAGCCAAAAGTAGTTTCCTGATCATTGTTATTTTCTTGTTCATTTTCATGTGTTCTTCTATTTTGATTTTCTCTTCTTGCTTCTTCTTCTATCCTTCTAAATGATTCTGCTCTTCTGTCTTCCTCTACCTTTCTCTCTTCCTCAAATTTTCTTTATTCCTCTTTTTCTTCTCCATTCCTTTTGTTGTCTCTCATATTCAATTCTTTGTTCAGGAGTCATGATTAGCCTATTTGATCTTTGTCCTTCTTCAACCATTTCTTGTTTAGAGATATGTAGTGTTTCAATAAGAGGTTGATTTTGTGTTTCTTCCACTACTTCTATTTGTTCAAGGATAGGTTGCTCTATTTGGTCAACAATTTGTTTTCTTGTATCTTTTTGTTTCCCTAAGGAAGGAGGTTCTTTAGGTGATTGTTTTCTTTTTACTTCTAAGGCTAACAAAACCTGTCTTTCAACTAAAGTTAATCTTTGTCCCTATCTCTATTTTTCCTCTAACTCTTCTATAGTAGGTCTTCCAGCAATTGGTGTTGTTAGTCTTGTGGATGAATGAGTTGTTGGGGGGTTTTGGTTCACAAATCTACCCTTATGATCTCTATCTCTAACCATATAGAAACATAACTGAAAGGAAAAACTATGTTTTTGTTGTTTTTTATGTTTTAATATTATTTTTTATCTTTTTATCTTCCTAATTGACCACTTCCCCGACAATGGCACCAAAATGTTGGGTTGTTTAACGGGTAGACAAACACAAGTATTTATTATCAATTCGGGCTAGTAGGACTTAGAAGCATCCCCAAGGTATATGGGTTTCAGCTATGATCAATTTAGAAGATGATTTATTGATGATTAAGGAAATGCATATTACAAATAAAAATATAAACTAAATAATTTTTAAATACAATTATGTAATTAGCAACAGAAGAATCTCCTAACTTAAGAGATTTGTTTGTCCTTCTTTCACAAAAATTACTTCATGAATTAGAAACCAAAAACCACTAATTGAGCAATAGATCAAGATGCATGAAACAATAATTGAAGAGGCTCTTAACTAAAGAGATCCTGGTTGTCCTTCATCACAGATTCATTCATCAATAATACTATTGTTAGAAAACATGAATTCAGAAAAGCATTAAAAAGTAGGAAAAGATGAATTCTAGCTCAAGATCTTAATCAGAAATAAAGAATGTTTAACTTAAAAATTTGATTGTCCTTTCATATGCAGAATAAGAATGATAATTAGATTCATCATCACTCATAAAACATTAGCATATATCTAATCAACAAGTTAAGCATAAAACAAACTAGTTTAAAAACTGCAACTACAAATAACTAGGAAGTGCACTTAGCTTGGTGTGGGGGCCCTCTACCCTTGCCTCGCACACTAAAAGTACTTTCAGCGAATAAAAATTCAGTCAAGAAATCACCATATAAAAGCATCAAATTGAATAGAATAGGTCTTCAATTAACTCTCCAAAGTCTCAGAAATAATAAAGTTAAGTTATACAATTTCTACATATCAATGCCTTCAAAGTTTGAAGCTTAACTAGATAAAATATGCAAAAAATTCATCTAAAATGCCTCCTATAGCCATGGATATCCTTATATTATCCAATCAGATCGAATTCATCCATTAGATCCATCAAAATCTAGAAAATCCCATAAAATAAGAAATTTGACCTAGTTCCTAGGGATCTTCCCTAAAAATAGGTCTTGTTTGACCGCCTTTGACTGGGCCTATTAAAGCTCGGTTTGACTGAACCAACATGTGTACATTTAATATTAGTTCCCAAGGTTTCTAGAAATATATCCAATTCGAGCCCAAGTGTCCTGAAAATATATAAACCATGAGGCCATTACAGGAATTTCTGATCTGGTCCAAAAAAGCACTTAAAATTCAATTTTTATAAAAACTTATAAGAATTGAAAAACTTAATTTAAATACATGTATATGCATTTATTATGAAATATGGTGTGAATATGATGGTGTATAGATGGATAGTATGGAAAATAAAGTGTATTTTCATAAACAAAAAGAGATAAAAAATGAGGGCCAAC